>BHFT01018889.1:0-29307 GCA_004320025.1 Laticauda laticaudata | reverse complement strand
TGGATGGAACATTTTTCTCATCCGCTGTGTCCTTTTTACAAACGTTTTGCATCCGTTGGGCAGTGTGATAGGGCCTTAACTTTCAGTTTTCATGGAAAATACATATCAGAGAAAAATTGACTTCATATAACTTTTCTGGTGGGACATTCCAAAGGGTAGAATATAACAACAGACAAACACCAAAGAGGAAGCATGGAGACTTCCAGATACAGAATGGCAGCTTGTACAGCAATATACATCTTGGAGGCTTAGCTTCAGAACCAGGCTGGCTGACTCTTGCCAATCCCAAAAACATTATGGACATTTGTCCTAGCCAAATTTGATGCACTGCCATAAATAGTCACTGAAGGCAGATGCCAAAAGATTCCCTACCATAAAAGAATCTGCCCTTGTGATTGATGAGTGTCACATCTTACTATACTGTACTTTTGATGGGGATTTACATGCTGTATGAATTAAGATTCTGCATTTTTTAAAAATGCGGAACAGATAGTTTTGTACAATTGTTTATTAATTTTTACCTGGCAGCCTATATGGCAATTGTTACTTACAATGTGGCCACATTTTGCCCATTAATTGTGAAGAACAGCAGCAAATACTCTCCAACATGCTGAGTTTCTTTTTAAAAAATAAACACTATTTTAGAAAAATACCTTCATTTAAATGATTTGTTGTGGTCTCTTTGATTCTTTCCTACTATTGTTTCTATGAATTATGAGGAGTTTTATGTATATGCTGGTTTAATACCATAATAAAACATTTATGGATGGCCCTTGCTTAATGACAACTCATTTAGTGACTTTCAAATTTAAGATGATGTTGAACAAGTGATACTGATAACTGGTTCTTGAAGTTTCAACCATTTCAGCATCCATTCAACGTAGTCACAATCTAGATGCTTGGTACCTGACTCGCAATGACAAGACTGCAGCCTATCATAGCCACAGATCATCTTTTGTGATCTTCATTGCCCACCTCCAATGCAAAGACAATGGGAAAGCCAACAGGAGGTCATAAATGGAGACTGTGTCACATCACACTTAATGAAAGTGTGGAATTTGCTCAATGTGTCCCATCCCTTTAATTTTCCTGAAATCCTTTCAGACCTGATTATGCCATCAGGCCTAGGGGCCCCAGGAACCTGGAGACATATTTAGTGAGTTATAGTAGTTATACTATATTTAGTTATACTCATATTTAGTGAGTATGTAGTTATACTCTCTTTGTTTGTTTTTTGTGTGTGTAATAAATTAAATAATGATGGCAGTCGGAATTACTGTCACTAGACAGCACAATCAAATGATATGACTATGTTGCTTAGCAGTGGAAATTCTTGTTCCAACAGCTGTTGTTAACCAAGGACTACCATATTTACTATTGCTTCATCTAAATCAAATGGGATATATTGCATGAACTGATTTTGTTATGTGCTTTCAGCTGGTATTCTATTTTTCATTGTCCATGTTATTCTTTTATAAAATATTATTGCTTTGGGTATGGAAGGTAAGCAGTGCAAATATTATAATTCAAATCTGTGTGGAAGGTTTAGTCTTGGTGGAACAATAGTGACTCATTGCACACGTGGATGAAGGTGAAATTGACATTTCTTATATGCCTGTAAGATTTTGGTAGTAAATAACAAAATCATAGGACCTTTTCTTTTGATTTTTTTTCTAAACCACTCAGAAATGGTTTTGGCATACCAAGAGGGCAGGACCTTTGAAAAAGTCTTCTCTTCAGAATACCTTAACAATATAGAATAGAATAATAGAGTTGGAAGAGACCTTGGAGGTCTTCTAGTCCAATCCCCTGCCTAGGCAGGAAATCCTACACCACTTCAGACAAATAGTTATCCAACATCTTTTTAAAAACTTCCAGTGTGGAAGTTTTTCACAACTTCTGGAGGCAAGTTGTTCCACTGATTATTTTTTCTGTCAGGAAATTTCTCCTTAGTTCTAAGTTGCTCCTCTCCTTGATTAGTTTCCCCCCATTGCTTCTTGTCCTCCCCTCAGGTGCTTTGGAGAATAGCTTGACTCCCTCTTCTTTGTGGCAGCCCCTCAGATATTGGAATGCTGCTATCAGCGTTCTTTTCATTAGACTAGACATATCCAGTCCCTGCAACCATTCTCTATATGTTTAGCTTCCAGTCCTCTAATCATCTTTGTTGCTCTTCCCTGCACTCTTTCTAGAGTCTCAACATCTTTTTTACATCGTGGCGACCAAAACTGAATGCAGTATTCTAAGTATGGAAGTATTCCAAACTGACAAACATGCAACCCCTCAATATTTGTACTAAATACAAATACTAAGTACTAAAAGTTGTATCATCATGGAGATTTATTTTTTCCCTCAAGCTATCCATACTGTGTTGCACAGATTTTGAGACAAAAGACTTCCTTGTTGTCATCGGTCTCCAACTTTCCCTTGTAACCTGACAAGATGTAATCACATGGAATTATTGGTTTAGAGGTAAGCTTGTAAAAACATAGATTGCTGATATCAGTGTCCATAGGGCTTGGCTACTCAAACCACAAATATGTAGCTGGATCTAGATTGCTAAATCTTGATTTGTAAAAAAACCATCATTGTTAGGGCCAGAAAATCCCATTTCATTTTCAATCTTTCTTTTCTTTATGAGATTCTTGCTGGCTTTAAGCTTGTTAGCAGAATCTCTTCTCTTTAAAATTTTCACAAATGTAACACTTGAAGGTTGTGGAAGTATGACAAAATGTTTCATGCATGTGTATATAAAAAACTGTGAAATGCATTCATGATTATAAACAGGGGAAAATAAACCCAAAGGATAATGGTTTCCCTGTTAGCCATGTCTGACTCTAGGGCATGAAGCTCATCTCCATTTCTTGGTTGAGGGAGACAGTGTCCTGTGAAGACAATTTCCATGATCATGTCAACAACACCTACTGCAAAACTGTAAAGATGTTCCTACAAGGCACTGTAGTTTTAAAGGGTTGAAGGTGATGTACAGGTCTATTGGAGAGTTTTTTTCCCTTCATTTTTCCCTTCATTCAGCCTTTCTAGTGAAAATTTACATAGTTTACAGCTGTAAAAATCATGAGCTTAATAATACATGTTTTTGTCTGTTTGATGCCTCTGCATTTTAATATTTTATTTAGATTTACCATAGGCTTTCAAGTAACACATGTCTATTTTATGGCCACAACTATCTCCATGAAATTTTGAGCATAGAGAAATAAAAGCTGTTACTGTTTCAACTACTTCATTTATTGGCATTGTGTTTTAACATCTTCTAGGGTTCCGTTGTTTTTTTTTTGACTGATTGTTTTTCATATTGAAAGGCAGTCTGACATTCATTCTCTCATTTCACTTTCAGTAAGAAATTCCTTCTTCATTTTCAGCATAAGTTATTGAAGTTTCTTTAAACAATTCTTCTCCTCCTTCTCCATCCTCTTTTTCCTCTTCGTCTTCCTCTTCCTCCTCTTCCTCCTCTTCCTCCTACTCATATTTCTACTCCTATTCCAATATATTCTGCTGATATGTTAAATAGTCTGATAACATTAGGACACTGGTTTTTCTTCTTCTGAACATTTAGTTATTCCATACTCCATTCTAACTGCTACTTCCTGGTCATCATATAAGTTGCTCAATAGATGGATGAACAGGTCGAGCACATCATAATTTCACTGACATTGAATTTACAGAAGCTCAAAGAAGCAGTTAGTGACAAATAATTTTGGTGATCCAATGTCATTTGGATCACTAAGAATCCAAAATAACTGAAAACAACATTATGGAACCATGTATCACTCATCCTCTATATGTGCACTTGATTTTTTGTTTCTAAATAAGACCTTGCATTTGTTTGCTTATTTATTTGTTCAATTTTTCTAGCTGCCCACTCAGACATGTCCCTGGGTGATTTACAGTGGTTAATCAGAACAACAATTTAAAAAAACATAAAAGCAGCCATGCTGGTGACAGTGGGAGAATCTATCACAATTGCTCAAATTCATAAATAAGCTGGGATGATATTCTGGCTCAGTCCCTGAGGAAAGAAACAGGTTTTCAGAGGTTGTTCTTTTTTCTTTTTGGAAGGATAGTAGTGTAGGGGTTCACAGATATTCATGAGAATGTTAAATTTCATTCTGTTACTTTCAACTTTTTTCTCCAGCTTAGTTTTCTTGGCACCCTACCCAATTTTATATCATCTCCAAATCTGATACGCATTCTACCCATCTCTTTAAATAAGTCATTTACAAAAGCATTAACAGATCATGCCAGACTAATCTTATTGTATTCTTTGACAAAGTGACAAAATCAGTGGACCAGAGGAATGCTGTCAATATAATTTATTTGGACTTCAGTAAGGCATTTGACAAAGTAGACCATAACCTACTACTTGATAAAACAGAAAAATGTGGGTTAGACAGCATCACCATCAGATGGATTCATAATTGGCTGACCAACCACACTCAACATGTAGTCAACAATGGAACTGCATCTACATGGAGAGAGGTATGTAATGGGCTCTGTTTTAGGCCCAGTACTGTTCAACATATTTATCAATGATTTGGATGAGGGGAAAGATGGGGAACTCATTAACTTTGCAGATGACACCAAGCTAGCAAGAATAGCCAACACTCTGAAAAATAAGCTTAAGATACAGAAGGATCTTGGCAGACTTGAACATTGGATGCTATCTAACAAAATGAAATTCATTGATGAAAAAAGTAAGGTTCTACTTTTAGGCAAGAAAAACAAAATGCACAGGTACAGTATATGTGGTACCTTGCTCAATAGTGATGACAGTGACAGGGATATTGGAGTCCCAGTGGACAATCATTTAAGTATGAGTCAGCAGTATTCTATAGTTGCCAAAAAAAGCCAATACAGTTCTAGGCTGCATAAACAGAGGGATAGAATCAAGATTACGTGAAGTGTTAACACCACTTTATAATGCCTTGGTAAGGCCACACTTGGAACATTGCATCCAATTTAGGTCATCATGATGTAAAAAATATGTTGAGACTATAGAAGGAGTACAGAGAAGAGCAGCAAAATGATCTGTCATATTCAAATGTTTTTTTTCTGGATATATGGTATATATCAAGGCTGTCAAACTCGATTACATCACATTACTTCATGTTAAATATTGTGATGTTTTTTGACTTTGCAGAGCTGGGGTGGGCGTGGCCTGAGTGTGGTACATCCAGCTTATGGGCTGCCAGTTTGGCACTCTGGGTACATATAGCACATAGATACACACACGTGCGCGTACACACACACATACATACTCTGTGTGTGTGTGTGTGTATGTACACACATACATGCACACACATATTTAAATATGATTTAGAGCTGACTCTAAAAATATAATGGTGTTTCCAATGATTGTGCATATTCTTCCAGAAAGGTCAAGTGTATCTGAATCAAGTACATTAATTTGAAATCCTATATTGTGTCTTTTACCTTAGGGTGGGAATTTCAGGAAGGACGAAGAGTGTTATGTGGGCATAGACCATTTATGTTTTGAGTACTAACTCATAACTATCAAGATAAATTGCTGACTTTTAAAAACAAATCAATCTTTCACTTTAACAACTTGAATAAACTATAAAAAGCCATTTCCAATCTTATTCCTATAATATAATCCTTTTCAAAGGATGTTTTAAATTAGTCATTGGTAAATGCATATATCATTTGTAATGGATAGGTGAGAAGACAAATGACTGGACAACAAGCAGAATGTGAGCGTAATAGACGATAACAATTATTGCTGCTAGCAGCACTCTTTCCTAGTGCTAGTTTAGTAACTCAGAGTAACAGTCTCCTAGCAACAAGCATTGCACTGTGTCACTAGCTGAGATGTAAAGCTTATGGAGGAGAATTGGGGAAAAACAGGACAGCTGTTGCAGCTTTTAACACTAGCCATTGAACTTCAAATTTTACCTAAGATACTTTGAAAAGGGAACAAGGTAGAACTCATTTATTTTGAAAATAGCAAGTTTATAATTACTTACTTGCATATCTTAATCCAGAAATCGGTTGAATGGGTAAATGAATCTATCACCTTTTAAATAATTAGTAGATGGATGGCATTTTTTTCATTTACAGTACTGGTCTTTAAATAGTGCTTATTTAAACTTATACCTGATTTTTTTTCCTAATGAGAATTTGAACAACGCTCTTCAGAGTATGTGAAGAATCCCTTCAGTCTTGGGTGGGGTGGATAGGTGGATAGGAATGGAATGGTTCCTTTCTACTCTGCTCCTTATATCTCTGAAGTTTTCTAATTTACAGTACATGAGTTAAAGGAATATAAATATGCTTAATCTGCATCAGATGCAGGTGAGGGATGGAAATTGAATTCTTCATGTCTTTGGGAGCATTGCTTTACAACTGTCCTAATCCCATGGTTTTAAATCCCTCTTTGAATGCAAACAAAAGACATTTCACATTTCCTTAAGTAATGATAGGGAATCAAATAGTGAGGTTGAGGATTTAAGTACAGTACATGATGGAATCTGTACATTCCATGTCTTTTTTCTGTTCTTATGACTGCCCAGCATAACATGTAAAGATTTACAGAGCCAGATAGCAATGTAACAATGAGTCTGTTTCATACTTCAGTACATATAGGTTTGCCTCATTTTATGCTTCATGCAAATTTGCTATTACTCAATTGATTCTTGTCATGTTAGAATTCATTTTATGTGGGGAAAGAATTGCTAATATGTGATCTGCCAGCATAGTCAATTTGTGCCAAAGATGCTGCTGAAACTACTGGAACATTCCTCCCCCCCCCCCNTGCCAAAGATGCTGCTGAAACTACTGGAACATTCCTCCCCCCCCCCCAAAGCCCTTTCTGCCTTCACTTACATATTTATATCAGGTTGGTGGGGAAAGGTTTCACTGGATGCATCAGTTGCCAGATTTGGTTTCATTGTGTGTTTTATTTTCAATGTTGTTGGGAGTCAGCCAGAGTTATGTTTTTAAGATGGGCAGAATCTATGTCAAATAAATAACATAGTGCAGTTGTTCTCTATGTTTGTCATGTCTTTCCCTTGTACACAATTGTGATTATTATTTCTAGGTCAAAATAGTTATTAACATTTTGTCCAACTGTTTATCCAAAAGGGAAAAGACCTCTAGCACTAGAAATACAGGTGGATTTATCATATCGCATTGAAGCTGGTGAATGATCCTGAGTACATGAATCCTAGCTTTCGATTTGGGCAAATCTATGTGTGCACAATAACAAAGAATGCTAATAAAATCTGTTGCACTAGGATTCATTATAACTCTTATTTGCTATGTTAACCATGTGCATTAGAAATCCAGCTATAGAAAATGTTTTTATCGTATGTGAAACAAGGAAGAAAATATTTTTGAGTAATGTAGAGTTTAAGAAAATGTTTCCAAATGTTATGAGAGGTGCCAAAGTTTAATACCATACTCCACAATCTCCTTCTCCTCCCCACTCCTGTATGCACTCTTTCATGGCCTATGTAATAATTCTTCCTTCCCTTCTTTCTCACCACAAACCTGTGAAGAAGGTTAATCTTTAAGAAAGTGATTGACTCAAAACCATCTGGTTAATTTCTAAGGCTAAGGATGGACTTAAACCTTTGTCTCACTGATCCTAGTCTAATATCTTAACCAGTACAGCATGCTACTACACTGACTCAGAAGAAATAATAGAAACATATTTGACACATTGTTCATAGTAAAGCAATTTTTTTAAAAAAATCCTGAAACACGACTGGAATTTTTAACAATGAACTTTTGAAACTTAGTCAGCAGTACAGTCATGCATTTTATACAGAAACAAAATATTTGGTTATAGCCAATATTTATCAAACACACAATTCTAACAGTTCACGTGTGTTGCTTTTATTTAATAAAATTCTCTTCAATAAAAATAATCAAAGGATTATTTTCCCAGCATTTTTCATAAAAACTCATATGTAAAGAATGTATTTAATGGTAAATATGTAGATGTTTGTAGTAGACATGTATAATTTTAAAAAATTACTAGATGTTTAATCTAGCTCATTATTGCATGATCCTTGAAATACATTTCATTAAATCCAAAGGAGTATTCTCTGGTAAACAGTTTTTCAATCCAGCATTAAAACAAATAGGAGTTAGCCAAAAACAACTAAGCTAATTGACATTTGTTAAGTGATAATACTTTTCAACTACTAGGATTGATTTTTAAAAAGGTTATGTTGTTTTGTTTTGACATGAATATGCTAGCTGGTATAAATGACTTTAGAAAGAGATTTTTACTTATTTTCTTCTTTTTTTTCAAAAAAAAATATGTGTTTCCGTTTGTATTTTACAGAATAGTTGTAGAACATAAAGAATCTCAAGGTTGTTTGTGCTCTATTGCTGCCACTTGAAAAGCCAGCAGGGCAAAGGATAGAAGATTTTGAGACTTTGGTTCTAGGCCACACTTTCTGCCTTTTCTAATCACACATTATTCCTTTTTCCATCATGTGTAAATTGAGAATAATTAATTATTCTTCTGAGAATAGAAAGGTTACAAAAGGAGACTCTGAGAAGAACATCAGTCCTCTCTTTCACAAAACATTGTCTCATTAAAAGTTCTTGGAAGAGATGAGGGAGTCTCTCAAAGAGGTTTTTTTGAAGAAATATGACTGCTAAATTCTAAGTTACTGCAGATGACTGATAGCAAGTGTTGTTACCCAAAATCTGTTTTAGGAGGCTAAGGAATTGAGTGAGCCTAACTCAAGTCCTTATAGGCTGGAAACACTAGGCATCCTCTAATCAGTGTTTTTCAACCTCAGGAACTTTAAAATGTGTGGACTTTAATTCCCAGAATTTATTACCAATGATAACAACCTCACAGTGCTGCATTTACCACATTATGGTAAAGGCTGAAAAGCACCAAAGACATTACAATTATTAAATTGCAATTTTTCAGTATTTAATAACATTGAATTTACAACTTTGTACTTCCTGATCTCTGATTTGGAATTATTAGTAGGCTGTCTCCATCTGTCAATCCATCAGAGGGGAACCTTCAGGGCCTTCTACGCCTTCAGAGAAGGCCTTAAAAAAATCTGGACCAAAAAATATAGTATTAAATTATTATATATATCTATATTTAATTAATACAATACATTTAATACATTTTTCGCTTAATCTATGCTTTCTTAAAGTTAAGTTTACTGTCAAGTTCACATTCAGCAATGAAAGGGTTACCGTCCTGAAACATATTATCCAATCAGAATCGTATCCGTCTCTATCAAAGGCCCGGTTAGCTGGCCTCATTTATTGGTAGGACTTTCATGATCCAGTGGGGAAGGCCAATGCTATGTGTTTTGGTCTGGAGACGTGATGGGGAAAACGCGACCAATCACGGTTTTGATTTTAAGTGGGGCGGACAAAAACAAAATATCATAGGCCTTCGTTGAAGCTCCCTACCAGCAGCTGCACAAGTGGATCCTGGACAACATTCTCACCAGACTGGGAACGGTTCAAGGATCATGAAAAACGGATGTTCCTTGCCCTTCTGGAACCCCAAGAAAGTGCCTCATAACATAGAAACCCAGCTCTGCGTTTCAGAGTGAGGGCTGAGGTGAAGGCCCAGCTGTAGTGCTCACGGTTCGCCACTGCAATCCATCCATTCATCCACCCACCTACCTACCTACCATATTTTCCCCAAAATATGACCCACTCCAAAAAGAAGCCCTATGACATTTTTAATGCATGCGGTAAAATTAAGCCCTAATCCCAAAATAAGTCCAAATTAAGACCCTGCTCACCCTGGGATGTGGGGGAGGGGGGGATGGCACGAGGCAGATAGGTGGAGCTGCTTACTTACTAGACCTTGCACACCCCAACCACCTGCCTCACCTTGCAGGCTGACTTCTTCTGTGGCTGCTTGCCGCCATTCGCACATATTGCCCCGGCCTCCATTTCGCTGTCAGAACCTTCTGGAAAGCCCTCTTCAGCTGAGAAATGGCTTCAGATTGACATGCGCAGCACCCCCTGACTTCAGGAAAGCCCTCTGTAGCCAATAAAAGATCAATCTGGAGCTCTTTTATTGGCTACAAAGGGCTTTCTGGAAGGCATCTGAAAGTGAAATGGAAACCAGAGGGTGCCGCGTCAATCTGGAGCCAGTTTCTCAGCTGCAGAAGGCTTTCTAGAAGGTTCTGACAGAGAAACAGAGGCCAGGGCAATGCCTGCATCAATCCAGACCTCATTTCTTGGCTGAAGAGGTCTTTTCTGAAGATTCTGATGGTGAAATGGAGGCCGGGGATGATGTGTGCAAGTGGCAGCAAATGACTGCAAAGTGGGCTGCAGTGGGCTCCTGCTGGGTGGGGCTGTCAATGCGCCGCCATGAGGTGAGTCAGTAATTGGTCACCCTCTTGATTCAAATAGTACCAGAACTCACTGTTTCCTTAACCTCTACACTGAAGTGGTTCCCTACAATGTTTTCTACATATTGCAAATTCTATCATTTCCACCAAGGCATAGAGAGTTCTGCATCTTTTTAAAAAAACAGTTTTTATTGCAGTTTTCAAAAAATACAAATCGTATTTGTATTCATTACAGCATTTTGGCATCGACAAATACATATATCTTATATACCTTGTAAAATGCACATCTACACTGATACTCTCTTGAGGTCTCTTGTTTTATTGGCATCTTAATTACTGTAGTTCATTAAACGCATCTTTCCAAAGCCTATATTATGCAGAAATGTGATCTTAGAAATAACCTAAGAAAAGGTTTGTTAACTAAAATCAAATTGTTGTGTGGCCAACTAAGTATTTTAAGGCACTTTCCTGATGCTCATTGTTCCTTTTCTTCTCACATGTTGGAATATATTATAGCTAGTTCATCTATAGGGATCAGAGCAGACGAGCAGCATAGATTTCCGTGCCTCTGTTTAAGTTTGTAGCTCATCAGGGCAGAATTACAAAATCACATTTTCAACATGAACAAACCATAAATCTTCCTCTGAAGGGGGAATACACTGTCTTGCAGATAGCACATCCTTTATAAAGAAAAGACATTTCATACACTGCACTGAAAGGTATGATCTCCAGTGTTCTGGGATACAAATATTTATGCTTATGTGCCCTTCTCAGAATAGCACAGGATCTTGAATGATTTGGGTCCTGTGGGCATAAACGATTACTTGAATATACATTGATGTGACAGGCTTGGGATCATATTATAAAAAAGGGAGGAAGAAGGATTAAAAATTCAAGATTATCCAGCAATTGCTGTAACACAATAAGGAAGTCACCCACATATTTCACTGCCAAAACAGAACAGCAAGACCTAGGTATACTATACCTAAATGCAGCTACTTTGGCACCTGAGGCAGAACACTATATTATGCTTTGCTCTCTCCTCTTTCCCTCCCAACTAATGAATACTATAATAAATTTTCTTCTTGGTTTTGGCGCTTCTCAGATACATAGAGAGAAGCTATTGGGATGATGGCCAAGAACTGTTTTCCATGCCCCCAGAAACCAGCACCAGAAGTAACAAGAATAAATTGTAGGTACCTAGATTTCATTTAAATGTAAGAAAAAAGTTCCTGACACTAAGACTTTTAAAAGAAGCTGAACAGCTGTCTCTCATGCTTGATTTAATTGGTTTTCTTTTCTTTATTTTTACATTTTTTTATTTTTATTGATTTAATTGGTTTTCATGCACATTTCAAAAAGTTACATTGGATTAGCCTTATGGTTCTTTCCAATTCTGTGATTCCATGATGATTTTAAATGGACCTGGTTGAAAACCTCTGATAAAAAAAACACCTATGAATTTGTTCTTGTATGTTATTAGTGAATTGTGTTTGATTAGTTCATTGTGGATTATATATAATCAAAGTTATTAATGATTAAGGGTTATTGACATGTATATATAAACTTGAATAGAGCATGTAACTAATATAAACTCACTGATTATATGGTAAACAGCTAGCTATTTCATTAACCTTATTGTTAAAAGCCATATTGGTTTTAAGGCCTATCTGAAAGGTTGAATAGCAATGGATGCAATGAAGAGAGTTTTTCTGCCTCCATTATATTAACATAGAATAGGTTGCTACTGCTTTTCTGTGTTGCATTGCATGTTTTGTATCAAGTATTTGTATTGTGGAGTATAGCTAGAAGAGCTGGATTGTCTTTATGAGCAATTTTCATCATTTTTTGCAGATAATTTGATTGGATATTCTGAGATTGGAAGTCCAATATATGAACATATTACAGAGAAATAACCTTGGCTGTCTCCCAATTGTCCTGTTTATGTGCATTTTTTTCACTTTATATATCTTGAATAGGATATGTGGAAAGATCAGAGCTATTGCTACCTTGCTGCTTAATTTTTGCCATCCAGGATGATTTAATTGGCTAAATTGGGACTGGATCTATGCTTAAAAGAGTGATCAGAGTTTCTTGAGTATGGGAAGTGTTTTTACCCACTTTAAATGAGGCAGTAAAAAAGCACTATATCTTGAAACTAGTCACAAATTTTCAATTCTTTGAAAAGTGATTGAGAAAGTCTTACAGTTCCAGGTATTTTGTATGAAACTAGTTGTCTTAGACTAATTTCAGCTGAGATTCAGTACCCAAATTACTTTAGCTGTTTGTTTTTTGTTTTGTTTTGGAAAATTTGAGTTAGAAATTAGATCAGGAAATGCCATCTGATAATTATCCTGGATTTCTTGGTTGCTTTCAGTATCATTGACTATAGCATTCTTCTTGGCTATCTGATGGGTCTAATCCCCAGTTGGAATGTATTCAAAAGGTAATGCTGAGAAACTGCTCTAAAACCCTCTTTTTCTTAAATTGGGGCAAGAAGTATGAGATTTTGGTCAGAAATAGATTGGCAGCTAGGATTGTTGCTATATTTAATTTATTTAATTTATTTATTTAATTTATACTGCCGCCTATTTGCCCATGGTGACTCAAGGCAGCTTACACAATGTAAAATCATATTTAAAGCAAAAAATAAAAAGCAATAAAAACTAACAAAAAGAATTAAATAAATTAGTAATGTATAATAGAACAAAATTTGGAAAAAATTAAAAAAAATACTCTGTATATAGAGTCCAGAGATCTCCAAACTTGGCAACTTTAAGACTTCTGGGAGTTGAAATCCAGCAGTCTTAAAGTTGCCAGGTTTGGGGACCCCTGATGTATTCTATATATATCATTGCTATATAAATGTTTGTTAATGCACAAATTAATGTAAAAATCCTTTTTGATTGGCCTTACCTCTCCCTGTAAGCCTAAGTGATCAGTTCTGACCCAGAGTATCATTAGGCAGGAATATTGGATAACCCAAACATGATACCTGCCTCTTCAGCAGTACTTCTTTTTTGACATTCTGTATTAATATTTATACAGCAGAGAAGATCTTATTTCAGCACATGGTGAATTTCTTTGAAAGGAGGAACTTCAGTGATGGACCCAGAGCCTTATATGTTTTGCTTAGTGGTGGTCACTTTAGCTGTCTCTGGGATTCATCCATCTATAAACAGCATGCCTTTCTCCTAGAGAATTAAGTGTTCCCTATTATCTCCTTCTTGGAAGCCTAGAGTCTTCCTGTTGCTTCTGATTTTAACTTATCCACCTGACTCCAATTCTCCATATGGTCACTTTTCTGCCATTTGCAATTGTTTTCTCTTCATCCTCCATTCATATTCTAAAATGCTTGCTCTAATTTTAAAATGTACTTGAAATAATCAAATCAAATGGCTGCATAAACACTAATAAGCAATGTATGTATGAATCATCTCAGTTTAATGTTTTGGTATGAATCACATCAGTTTAATATTTTGGTGCAGGTCTTTTGAGATCCTTCTAGAGATGGGTTGCTGAGTTCTGTAGTAATTGAAGTTTCCGGTTTAGATATACAGGCAGCCTTGTGGAAAATACATGATAGAGTCAGGTCTGGAAATCAGCAAAGCACTTGTCACTACTTTAAAGTCTTTTTTTCCAAGAAAACATTACAGTAATTGGCATATTATGTGCAAAGAATAAAGGATTCTCCTAGTCATTGCCAGGATGGAAAATGAGAGGGATAGAAAGAGAGGGAGGGAGAGGAGGAGGAGGAGGAGGAGGAGGAGGAGGAGGAGTAAACTTGGTAAACTTGGAGGAGTAAACTCCTGTCTTCAACAGGAAGTTCTTCCATTTCCCTGAAACTGTGACTGCTTCATTTTAGAATCCCTGCATCTTGACTGGTTTAGATTTTAATGAATTTTCATTTCTCCAACTTCAAGCAAGATTTATGGAAACCCCAGTACTTGATATCTATATTTCTGATCCAGAGTTTCAGTACAATGAAAACCTTCAAGAGGTCAAGAAACTAACAGAAACATATTTTTACTGTCAATTTCCAACTAACAGACTATAACTCTTTAAATTTACAACCAGTTTGAAATGGGTCAGAATAATCTGCTTCCTCCAGAATTTCTTTCAGAAAATCATGCTCCTGTTCATTATTTTATTTCACTAACATTTAAAACTGCCCATCTCCTAGAGA
Source organism: Laticauda laticaudata (assembly GCA_004320025.1). NCBI lineage: Eukaryota > Metazoa > Chordata > Lepidosauria > Squamata > Elapidae > Laticauda > Laticauda laticaudata. Next base: position 14,790 of record BHFT01018889.1, on the reverse strand, counting down.
GCTAATGCAGTACTCCATTAGATTAGATTTAGATTAGAATTAGAATTATGTTACAACAGCATTTATACTACAACTCATGTTCATTCCTACCTTTTTCATCTCTCACCCAGGCAGTGACAGCACTGAGAGAAATCTTTCCATGCCAAAATTCTTTCAGATCAAATTCGACCCCGTAGTATTTTTGGACAGATTATCCCCATAACGTGGTACCAAATATAACTTGAAAAAAATCCAGCCAAATTGGAATATTCTTTATCTCTTTGCTACCATCTAATGGCAGACCAATCTTATTACATTCTTTAACAAAGCGACAAAAGTAGTGGACCAGAAAAATGCTGTGGATATAATTTACTTGGACTACAGTAAGATATTTGATAAAGTGGATTACAAGTTACTACTAGACAAGATAGAAAAATATGGGTTAGACAGAATCACTACCAGATAGATTTGTAACTGCCTGACAAACTACACTCAACGTTTAATCCTTAATGGAACTGCATCTACATAGAGGGAAATATGCAGTTGGATACCCCAAGGCTCTGTCTTAGGTCCAGTACTCTTCAATATCTTCATCAATGGTTTAGATTTCATCAAATTTATAAACACCAAGAAGGATCTCCCTAAACAGAAATTTAAGACCTAGACTAGTTCTTGCTTCCTGGCACCCTTTATTATATCAGGTAAACTAGCTGGTAATTACTTTCCAAATGCATGCATTGAATATTACCTTTTAAAGCCTTAAACTGCTTTGATTATTTGTTTATTCCCTTGTATTCCTGGCCAAGGCTGATACTTCTTTCTGAGCTGCTTTTTGGTGGCCACATAAAAGAATATCTTCTCGTTAGTGATACATGTAAATCAAGTTTTTGGCCAAATCAGGTTTTTTTCCCCTAATATTTCTTTTTAAATAGTGTTTGTTTAATTACACTTTAGACATATATTAGTCTTGGTTCTTTGTTGTTTTATTTTTATTTATGTTAGCTTTGCCTTTTATGTTTTATTAGGTACCATTTCCATTGCAAGTAAGTCAGAACTTTTTTATTACAAAGAAACTGGCAATTCCAAACATAGAATTCTGTCAAGGATGTCTGAGAAGGTATTAAAAGTAATTACTCCTTAAAAGGGTCAATGGGTGATTTGAAAATTACAGACAACTCCATTTTGTTTTCAGAGCTTGGTGAATTAATAAAGATAGATTTATAGTTTAGGAACAGTTTTAGTGTAGAAAAGAAGGGAAGACTTTTTCAAATAAAGATCTTGCCTCAGAAGTTAGATGATACACTAAAAACATTTTCAAAAGTTTTTTTTGGGAAAAAAATTACTCATTCCAAATACCCATGATTATGTTAGTCAGCATTATGTACTATCTTTCAAGTATTAAGAGAAACATCCATATATGTGTCTTAGCGTACATAGTGGAATGAAATTATTTAAGAAAATGCAGGGCAAATGGACATTTTGATTGATTATTTTCCTGAAATCACATGCAACATATAGCTAGAAATGTTTGTAAAACAAAAATCCACTGCCATAGCTTTTGTTTTTAAATTTATAATTGTATAGGAAAATGCTTTTTTGGGGTGGAATACAGCTAAGGAGAAGGGAATTCACCACGCAGAGATATTCTTCTCAGACTGTTCCCTTATTTAAAAGACTTTAAAAGTTAGAGATCAAAGTTATCTGTGGTGCAGTTAAGGATAATAATATCTATTCTATCTGCAATTTCTGCCCCCCTCCAATTTCTAACAGTTTTGCTCTCTTCCATTCTTTTTTTTTTTCTGACATCCTCTTGTTCCTTTCAGTCAGCAGAAATAGGACTAATAGTTCTGACCAGAGGTTTGAAGTGATCTCTAGCAGAGGCTTCTAAAATTAGACAGCAGCCACATCAAATTAGGGCCACCCTTGCTTAAAATCCTACAGGGTAGGTACGAACGTTAATATCAATGAAGAGCTTCCAGACTTTATTCTCTGCAGCAATCTACCTCAATTCTTCTGCTGGGAACTCTTTCTTTACCTGCCTTCCAATTCCTGCACCTGGTAGAGTGATCAGAGATGTAATTCAGACACAAAGCACTGGCTAGGCATGTAAGATGTCATGGTTTTCTAGCCCTAATGTCCAAAAATACTAACTGAAGGTAAATTGTGTGGAACAGAATTAGATCTGAAGCCAAAGAAAATATCTTTCTTAGATGTTGGGAATAATTTAAAATGATAATAAACATGGTACGAAGATAATGAATTATATTTGCTATGTTTTATTAAAGGGAGAAGAAAGAATCCTTTTGGAATCTTTTGCATTTTGTTTGGCATTATTGTTGCCCCCTTTTGCAAAACATTCTCTCGCTTGTATTCAGATTCTGTTTTATTTATAATAAAACTATCACACAGTTGCAACTAATTCCTTACAGTTTATTAAAACTTCAGATAAGATTAGCAGGACATATTTAAATTTATACATTTGCAATTATTTAAGCTGCACACTATACACTAAATCCTGCTCCCTAAATAAAGAAACAATATTTTGCAAAGACATCATTGGAACTTAATCTTTGTTCAAATAGTAAATAATACTATTAAGTAGAATGTATTTTTTATTTTTATTTTATTTATTTTGTCAAGCGACTATAAGATAACAGGTATAAGTATAAACATATTTATGAATCCATGAAATGCATACATATAAGAAAAAAAAAACCCAATAGGACAGGGACGGTAGGCACATTGGTGCGCTTATGCACGCCCCCTACAGACCTCTTAGGAAAGGGGTGAGGTTCATAGTAGACAGTCTAAGGTTAAAGTTTTTGGGGTTTGGGGAAGAAACCACAGACTCAGGTAGAGTATTCCAGACATTTATATTGCACTTCTGTTTGTGAGTCGTATTCCTGCAATCAAGTTTGGTGACAATTAACCTGTTTGTACTATTGGTTTCTCTTGTGTTGATTAATTGGTTGAAGCTGAAGTATCATTTGCAAGTAGGACCATTGCAATGTATGATCTTTATTATAATATATTAATTGGACGAATGTCATACTTCTGAGTTTTTCAGGTTTCGATATTTGAGTCTTCTGGCATTAAGGTTATTCTTGCACATTAGAGAGTGAAAGACTCTTCTTGTGACATATTTCTGGACTTCTCAACTGTTTAATTCAGGTACATATGTGGTTTTGACTAAGAAGCTGCATTCGGAGTATTGGTCTAGTTTAGTGTATTTACCAGAGGAAAAAAGCTACCGTAAGATTAGGTTTAACAACTCTTACAGCTTTTGGCTATGTATTACATGGGGTCTATACTATAGATCATTATGAGATGTGATATTCAGGTTTAGAGCTTGCTTCATTAACAGATTTACTATTCAGCTTTTTTATTTTTGCATTTTATTTCCTAATACTGTTGGACAGAGCATTATATTTTATTGAATTTAAATTGCCATCTGTTTGACCATTCTTATTAATATCCAAGTCTTTTTGGAGATAGCAGTATTTTTGTGTTGAATAACTTTTAATCATCAGTGAAGACACGTTGTCTTTATGATCAAGTTCATTTTACGTATAGATAAAGAGTTCGTCCTAGACACATGCTGACCAACTGTGAAGGTACTATATTTATGACGCCTATTTTGCAATCATTTGTATTGTTGTTTGACAGAATAGCTTCTTATCCAGTATGAGTGTCCAGAAGTCGCAAAGATTTAGTTTTAGGAAGATTTGAGTGTACCACTGATCAAAGTTACAGAGTCTGTATAATTGTGTCTTTTGCTTGCCCTGATCGTATTTTTAAAGTCCTATGTGTTCAGTGTAGGTGCAGTACTAGATAGTTTTTTCCTGAAACCAATGTTTTTTAGAGATAGGGTTGTTTCTAAGGCCAGGTGATGGATTGGTTCATAATTTCATGACTTACAGGTGACAGATAAAGAATTCGGCTGTTAATTTTTACTAGCTATATGGTGTCTTTTTTGAATGGATGACCTTGTCTTGTGATCATAGTTTTTGCAAGGTTAAGGTCCTGAAACATTGTTCAAGCATTATGCTATTGCATATGCAGTGGAATGTGTTTTAAGTAAGTCCATGTTCTGTCCGGATTCCAAGATAAGATGGTTTTGATTGTGTAGTGGCTTTTTCAACAGTTGTCTTCTGTAAAATTGATAATGTATTAGATGTCTTAGTTGTCTGTGGTCTCAGCGAGGTAAAACCTCGGCATTATCCATATTGCTATTTACAAAATTACTGCAGACCAAGATTTGTGTTGATAAGGTGCATTTAACGTGTTCATCGGTCCTCTTTACCATTGGTCCTTTCAGGTTGGATGGGCCTTGAGTTTTTTAGTTTGTTGTTTACAACAAATTGTTAAATGAGTGTGGAATTAGTGCACAGGAGTTTCCTCTTGTTTAATGTGATTATTGTGCATTCAGTCTTTATTGGTGCTAAATTCTTTATTATTGACTTTTGAAGTTATGGACACGTTTGACCAATTGTTTTTCGCCAAAGAGATTTTTTTGGATGAAGTTTCTATGCTTATGTGTTAATCTGTTTTTTTGGTTTTGGATGTTTTTGGAATACTGTTGATGACGCTTTTGTTAAGTAAAATATGTTGTAATGTCTTCAACATTATTGGCATCCAGTTGAAATGAAATTGCATAAATGAGAAGCTATCTGCTCTTAATTGTTGCCTTTTTTTACGTTTAATTAGGAGCATCACGTATGATCTTTTTGTGTGGATGTAGTTGGACAAATCTAGATCATGTGTGTCACTTTGGAAGGTCTTTTTTGTATTCATAAATTGAACTCAACATTGCAAGATGTAGGCAGTTGTTAAGTCTATATTGTTGGTTACAGCTTGTCAATCCCATTTGTTACAGTATTGTAAGAAGGTTGCAATGTATGGGTTCAGTTTTACATTCGTTTAGAGTCCAGTTAATATGAGGTAGATTGAAGTCACCAAGAAAGATAAAAGCATGTGGGCATGATGTTGCCCATGTTAGTAGTGAATTTAACTTGTTTACATGTTTGATGTCATAATCAGGGGCTCTATAACATAATAAGAATTGAAATGTGATATTTAAGGAGAGTTCACAGGCGATGGTCTCAAAAGAGCAAGCTCCTGGGTAACTTGGATGTTTTTTAGTTGTAGGGACTTTTTATAGAAGACAGCAATACCACCTCCTCTATGGATTTCGTGATCTGATCGGTAAACATGATAGTCTCTTCCTGTGGTAATGCAGTGAGGGAGAGATGTGTTGAGCCATGTTTCACAGACAAATATGATGTCGAATTTAGCCATATTTGGTAAGAGGAGAAATTGAGGTATTTTATTTCCAAGGCTTTTTGCATTGAGTAGTTTGCATTTAAGGCCAGTTGTAGTTGGAATTGAAGTAGTTAGGGGCATCTGTGCCTAGTTTTAAGTGATGGTGGGTTGGATGAGGTCGGGTTAGATGTGGAGTTGTGGGTTGTGTGACTTACTTTTGATACAATCATCACGGTAGTCAATGTATAGATCTTTCTCTCCATTGTCTAGATGTTTTTTGAATTCTACTGAGTTTGGAATGATTTGTTTTGCTTCACTTTCATTAGTAGAAGCATAGAATGGTGCTGAGGTCAGCAAAACTCTCCTTTTTTCTGCAACAGTTTCCATTTGTGCCCTGCAGTTTTTTCATAATTAATCTTGCTTTTCATCTAGCAGTTCAGATGGCAAGTCTAACCTGATCTACTGTCCACTTCCTACAATATTGGAAGTACATTTAGTTTTTCAAGTCAAGTTACTGACAAGACACTGAGTCATTTTAATGTAAGCAGGAAGTACATGAGCAGACATGATTAGTTGGATGGATATAGCAATGTCTGTGGGTGAGGGTGTGTGGGTGTGTCACAACTGACAAGAGCAGCAGCCAGAGAATTCCTTTCTGAAGATTCATGCAATGCAATGTCAGCATGTGTTGTTATTTGAGGGACTGCCTCTTCCCAGTTACGTCTCCCTATCAGATCTGTTATCATCAAGGGAGACATGTTAGGGGTTCCGTCTTTGAAACAGTGTCATCTTTCTGTGGTTTTGACATCTTCCTCCGGGAACTTAGATTGGCACCATCCTCCTGGGTTTTAGGTAAACTTGGCTCTGCTGCCATGCCTGTGGATCTGGCAAAAGTGGACAGCTATTAAGATGGCTGGGTGGAGCTGATGTTGGGTGAATTATAATAATATTTTTCTGTTTTCAAATAGATTATTCATGGTTTTATAGGATTTTTTTATAAATTGATTTAACTTAATTGTTTTTTTACCTTTTATGAGCCATTCAGATGCATTAGATGAGGTGGAAGGCTGTACAAATTGAATTAATAACATTATGATGTTTTGTTGCCAATTTTGTCACCCACTGTGGGTACTACTGGATATATAAATAGCTATTTTGGGAATCCCGAAGTTTTGCATGTATGAAATATTACATAGAATATTTTTTCCTAAATCTATATTTTGTCATTCATCTTAATTAATGTATTTTTAATTAAAATGTGTTGTTTTTTATGTTTTAAAATTATTTGGAAGAGATACACATATTCAGTTAATCAAGTGACATCCTCTATGAATGCAGAAAAGTTTATATCCATGCTGTACAAATCTTTTCAGGTAACAACTTAAACTCTTGCTGCATTATAAGTGTATTTTGGACAACTAAAATGCAGTGTATAATATAGAGAACATTTTATTTATTTATTTTTCCACACAAGTCAAGTCCATAATCCAGGGAATGTAGTTTATGTAGTGATAATGATCAAAGTTTCAGGGGAAATCAAATTAATACTTATTATTTGACTAATGCTGGAGTGAGCTATAAGGCTCCGTATGTACTTTCCTTCAGGTTTTCTCCTATCTTCCTTCCCTTTAGATTCCCTTTAAAAAAAAAATTCCTCCACTCTCTCCCACCTTAGAACATCTCTATGCTCAGAATCTAAGTATTCCTGGTCTGTTCCTGGACCACAAATAGGTTCCAAGTCCGATAAAGAAGAATATTCCAAGTCCAGAGAGAACAAATATATGTTTAGACCAGAAAAAACCACCCAAACCTGCCTGTTACATGCATGGAACAATATGTACATAAAGATTTGCACATTTCTAACTAATTCTCATGTAGCTTTCATGCAGTGGTTCATTGGTATTAAAAATCGTAAGTATACTATGAGGATGTTTATACAAGCAGTGATACTTTTTTTTGTTTTTAGAAACAGAAACTGATATTGGTTGACTTTTCAGCTGCTAAGAAACTGGGGCAGAAAACAAGTGCAAATTCTGGCAATACAAGAAATACTTATCTTGTTCTGAAAATCAGGATATCACAATTGCCATCCACAGCTGTCCCTTTACAAACTACCTTTGAAAATAAAGGAATGCAGCATACCATCTATTATCCTGTTACAAAAAAATATTCAGTACATGGATGTTACACTTAAATCAGTTGATAGCTTATTAATTAAAAGGCATATAGAAATAACAAAACAAGAGAGTGATCTGGAAAATTTCCCTATATTGGATTTACAAAACAGACTTGTTAAAATTTTGAACAATTTTGTCAGTGTTGGATGTATATTTTATGTATATTTGTAGATATTGTACTCTCTAATTGCAAATGGAGATGTGGGTACTCTATTTTTCTTATCTTCATTTTTTAAGTGCTCTGGTTTTATTGTATTGCGAACAGTTGCTGGGGTGCATCCACAGTTTTGTTGTACTTGTACAATGACAACANTCTTCTTCTTCTTCTTCTTCTTCTTCTTCTTCTTCTTCTTCTTCTTCTTCTTCTTCTTCTTCTTCTTCTTCTTCTTCTTCTTCTTCTCAGAAGGGACAAAGAAAAAATTTAAAATAAATCAATTTCTAGGACATTATTTGAAGGTGCTAATGATTAGAATTGTTAAAAAGGAAGAATTATAAAGTGATTGAGGTTCAAATAGATCGGTTGTTATCTGTGGTAACCCTTAATGGAGTTTTGCTGACCAGGATTAAAATGATGAGCTTTAAGGATTTGCTAAGAGATGGGCTGTTGGAAGAAGATAGCATTTGTTGCATTTTAATTGATCTTGAAATTATAGTAATTTCAATGGTGGGATTAAAATGTTTTTACTACCGGTTCTGTGGGCGTGGCTTGGTGGGCATGGCAAGGGAAGGATATTGTAAAATCCCCATTCCTTCCCCATTCCTCTAACCTGCTTTCCAGCTCTGTTCTCCTGTGCAGGGCAACAAAAGAAGACCCAGTTGATCAGCTGGGACTCAGAAGGCAGAGAATAGATGGGGGCAGGACCAGTCAGAGGTGGCATTCCAAACTACTCAAACTTTCTGCTACTGGTTTTCCAGATCTGCTCAGAACTGTTGAATACCACTTCTGACTAATTTCAACCAGAAGTCATGCCGATTGTTAAGCTGGTCATCATGTGATTGTACCTGATTTTACAATATTTTTGTGGTGGAAGTTAAGCAAATGTAATCATTCTTAAGCAATCATTCAATGTTGTATGCTGCTTGAGTCACTGAGTTGGTGGGCAGCTATATAAATTTATTTAATAAACAAATAAAGATAAAATAATAAGATTATATTTCCCTTTTGGATCAAATAATTAAAATGCATCAAATAACTTTCTCACATTTATTTTGAGTTCCACTTCTAGACACATGAGAACTGCAAATTAACTCTCCTTAGTCTTTTATGTTTGCATTTGGCTTTCTGCTACTCAACTTATACTTGTCACAGCTGAAAATTATCCTGTTATATTCAGATTTTTGAGGACTCTTTGACTTGTCTTTAATAAATTTCCCTCACAATTTGTAGACCTGATATGCAACTTTTCCATCCATGCAAAAAGGAGATATGAAATGCACTCGCATTCTGTGCTGAAATAGCTATGATCTGTGCAGGTGTGTTTGTATGTGTGTGTATCTGCACATGAAATTAGTATTACAGGTAAAATTTCCCATATCTATCACAGTCTTGGTTTTGGGGTATAGCAAATCTTTTGGGACTGAAGCACTGGCCATTCCCAGATTTTATTTTCTGACCTGTCCTGGTTTTAACTCAGGAGCCTTCTGATGATAATTTTAACTGGACAACCCTCACCCTCTCCTTACCCAAAAAAAGCTTCACTTGAGCCATTCTTATGTATTGTCAATTAGAAAAGAAGACATGTGCCCAAATTTCCAAATGGGCTAAATTGGAACCCAAAACCAAACCCTTTAGCAGTTGAAATAACCAGGATGGTCAGAAAGCAGCTGCCTAGAGCTAGGAATTTTGTTAGAAGGAGAGATGGGTAAAGGCAAGACATACGTATGTAGGTACCCCTTGAGTTACAAGCATAACTAAGACCAGAATTTTGCTTGCTAAGCAAGGCAGTTGGTAAGTGAATCACATCCAATTTTACGACCATTTTTGCCATGGTTGTTAAGCGCATCACTACAGTTAAGTGAATCATGTGAGCGCATTAAGCGAATTTGGCTTTCACTATTGGCTTTGCTTGTCAGAAGTCAGCTGACAAGGTCATAAATGGCGATCTGATCCAGGATGCTGCAATCGTTGTAATTAGCCAAATGTTGATCACATGATTGTAGGGAATGCTTTGATGCTTGTGAGTACGAGGAACAGTTGTAAGTCACTTTTGTAGCACTGTTGTAACTTTGAACGGTCACTAAATGAATGGTTGCAAGTTGAGGATTTCCTGTACCTGTCTTATGCTTTGTAAAAATGAGAGAAGAATCCAGCAAAGCTATCTGAAACTTTTGAAGCTGACAAAAGCTCATCTTGCTTTTCTACATAGATTCTTTGTTGGCAATTTTTCTTTGTCCTTCAGCTGAAGAAGGGAGAGAGTACCACTTTTGTCTACTCACTTACAAAACAAGAATCAGCAAATAGTAAAAATATCCTGGATCAATTTGATTGGTGTTTTATTCATGAAATTTAGAAGTTAGAATCACTGGGTGCATGAAGAGACTTGTGTATGGTAAAGCCAAACAAAGTTTAAATGGCTGGATGATCAATGTTTTACATTAATTTCATTTTATAACCAAGATTTCATTATATAATATACGAACAAAATTAGACCATTTTAAATCAGGTTATTATGCCGTTGTCTGTTCATAGCTTTTACTTGAAATTTGTCACATAGTGTGCATCCTTAGGTTGTGTACATAATTAAGGATTTATTAAAAACAATAAAAATACAATACTGTACAAAATGCAGTCATACCACACAAAAAGTAGAAAGTAACAATGGCCCTAAGTATTTCACCATCATCCTAACCCCTCAGAAGATGGAGATAAATAAAGATGTTTCTGGCTTTTGAGCCACACATGAACCTAATAGTTTAAACAGAAGCCAGAAATTAATTATGTCGCCTTTTTTAATTTGCTCTCAGTTGGAGGAATTACTCATGGCAAGGAAGAAAAAGATGTGGAAACTGTTTAAAAATTCAAAATTGTATGCTTGGATAGAAAACTGATTTACTCAATTTTCTTCTACTCCCTCCAAAAAGAAAGCAGGGTGATTTACAACATTTCTTGCTTTAACTTTGTTACACATGTATATTTTCACATATAATTCATACTAAATAGATATCTTAATTTAAATGTTATTTAACCAAGTTATGTAATAATCTTTTTATTTTTGAGCAGTGGCGTTCTTTGAAGCAATGACTTTTTATGTCTGTCTAATTTTTTAGTGGCTTTATTTAGTGTTTATGGAGATATTTTTATTTTCAAAGTAACTTATAAGGTTATGCAATGACTTTGGCAATTCATATATGGAGTATCCATGCTCCTAATTCTAGTTCCTATTCATTTTTTTGCTGACATTTGAAATGGCACACAGATTTTTAAATCATACATTAAGCTAGATCTTTCCCTATAACTTCACATGACCAATTAACCATATGTAAAATGACCTGTCAGGTACATGCATTTATCACGCTACCTAATAACATAGGCTTGTGAGTGGCACAAAATAGTTTATCTTGCTGATCAGACATAATGTACCTTCTCTGATCTGATTCCATCCAGATGAATTTGATTTCAATTTCCATAATTTCCGATTCACCATAGAAGAGAATATTTCTGAGAAATAGATTATTAAAAGGTTTATGGATGGTCCTATGCTTACTAACTTACATGTTATGCAGACCTGCTAAATTCTATGAGGGAATATTTTAGCATCTCCCGTCCTTTTTTTAGTATATAGTTTTGTCCAAATATTTTAAGTGAGGAAAACTCTACTACCTGTTAATTCTAGAATTAACACTAGAAGGTTATAAGAAAAATATGACCTAATCTAATGCAAAAATGGTTAAATATTTGTTGAATATTAAACCAATATTTGTTTTTTCTGCAATATTTTCAAAATCAGACATTTTCTTTCTTGTTCGCTCTCTCGCATGCAAAACTATTTCTGTTATGCATATCATACAACTTCATTTTTAAACATATGTCTTTTACTAAGACACAAACACACACGATTTAACATAATTTTTGAATACTTTCAGAGAATCACTTTTGAAAAATTCTCACATATGAAAGATAAATATTTGTTAAATGTGAGGAATGGGAATGAGATGTTTATTTTATTTACAATATAAATGGGTGATGTAGGGAATTCCTTTCTTGAAGCAAGAAGGTTTCAGACAAAATGAAGTTATTAATTAAAGAAAGATCAATTATACTTATAAACCAAACATTTGGCCTGACTTAAATTAATTTTTAGGTGACATCCTAAGTGTGCCTTATTCTAAAGAGCAGGAAGTTCAGAATAAGAACATTTCAAGGAGTGGGAAGAATGGAGTGGAGGTGTTTGGAGAATGCATAAAATATAGCTATGGCAACATGTTCTCTCTCCTTACAATCTAAATTAATAAGCTTTGTACTGTATGTCGTAGAGTATTATGCCTTTGTGATAAATTAAAAATAAACCATATTGATCTGCTTAACATATACAATATTACACTATCTTTCCATGTTTATGCTTCTTATAACAAATATTACTTTCCTGAATCTATATAAACAAAAACAATAGAGTTGTGCATGCTTTGGTGCTTTGGACCTCACACAAACACAACATTTCTCCAGTCATTAAGTAATTCAAATATGAGCCTGAAAGAAGGATCTCACTGTTTAAGGAATAATTAAAGTTAATGCTAATGTGACTCTGCATTGGCACTTTTTTGAGGCTTAAAAAAGCTAGTCTGCCTTAATTAATACAGGGAAATGCAGCATTACATCTGGTCTGAAACAATTCTTTCCAATAACTTTTGAAGCATATTCTACTATTGTTAAGTAGCCAAAATATTAAAGCTAATACAGCATGGGATAGGAACATGCTAACTCTTTTCCAGTAATATATGTCCAGGCCTCTCTGAAGACATTAGGAAAAAGTATTTGTACAATACTGAAATCTTCCTTAGTTTATCACAGAGCTCTATGAAAGAAGTTTCTGTCTGTTGTGGTCCACCGGCCACCTGCAGAGCTGCAGCAGAGTCAGACAGTGGGGAGGAAAATTGGCCAGTCCTGGAGTCTGGGGAGGGCTCGGACGAGGGATCTGTGTCTGATACAGAGATGGTGCCAGGGCCATCTGAGAGTTATTTGCTGACTCTGGAGCTTCCAGAATCTGACATCAGAGAGGCAGAAGAACAGGGGGAGCCTGTTTTCAGTGCACATTTGTGCAGAGCTGCCAGAAGACAAAAATAGTTAAGACAAAAGGAGAATATCAGGAGTAAGGCTTGGAGATGATTGGCCCCTCCCATAAGATATAAAGGAGGAGGAGCAAAGGAACATGAGCCTTTGCAGGAAGCAACTTTGTTCATTCTGAACAGTTTAAACTCTGAAGCTCCATGTCTACTTTATGCTCCTTGTACAGCTAATTGGCAATTTAGCCGTTGACAGCATTTCAAGGGAGATAAAGGTGGATGCTTATCAGCTGTATCCCAAAAATACTGTGGCAGACTTCTGTTGGAGTATTCACAAACTTTTTGGGACTCATTATGGGCTGTGAATGAATATAATTCACAGCTGTTGAAATAAAAACAGGGTTTTGGGGACTAAGCATGTGATTGTTACTGTCTCAGGAAGCCTTGGTCAGAACACTGTTGTTATCCTTGTCTCTGTCTCTACCTCTTTTTTTGCTATACTCAGAATGTTTGAAATTTCTTGAAAATTTCTCATTAAAATGTTTCTAAAACATTTTTTCATCTGCCTGAAGCCTCTCTAGATATGTCGTGAAGAAAATCTTGATGGGAACAGATCTCTCCTCCAAAGTTTTACAGAAATTTAATTCAGATGTGGGCATAAAAGAGAGATTGAAGACTAATTTTGAGATATTAAACAATGAAAGACATTCACATGGCATCCTCATAACTAGATAAGTGTGAGAATACTGTTCTTCACCCATAAGACTTTCACTAAATTTTCTTCTCCTTGGAAATAAATGTTAAAAAATATTTGAATAAAGGTTATATTAGTGGTATAGTTGATAATTTCTAACTAAAATTTCAGAAGCTACCTTGTTCAGATGTTCACCCTAATCCTTAGCTCAGGAAGGAGACCCTATACCATTCCGGACAAATGGCTGCGCAGTCTGTTCTTAAAAACCTTCAGTGATGGAGCACCCACAACTTCTGAAGGCAATCCATTCCACTGTTAATTGTTCTCACTACTAGGCAATTTCTCTTTTCTAGGTTGCTTCTCCCCTTTATTAGTTTCCATCCATTGCTTCCTGTCCTGTTTTCTGGTGTTTTGGAAAACAGACCCCTCTTGTTTGTGGCAGCAACTCAAATATTGGAACCCTGCTATCATGTCACCTTGTCCTTCTTTTCACTAAACTAGACATATCCAATTTCTGCAACCATTCTTCATACATGCCTCTAGCCCCCTAATCATCTTTGTTGCTCTCTTCTGCATTCTTTCCAGAGTTTCAACATCTTTTTACATTATGGTGACCCAAACTGGATGAATATTCCAACTGCAATTTTACCAAGGCATTATTAAGTGATACTGGCATTGCACATAATCTTGATTTTATCCGTTTGTCAATGTTGGTCTTGGTGGTTCCTTGATTGAGCTGTTATTTAAGGTGAGCTTGTTTGGAGGTACCACCAAGGCCACATCCACTGACCCTGACAGGACAAGCCATTTACATATAAACAGAGAGTAAGCCCCAGAACTGATCATGTTACTTGTTGGGTTATGGGATGTCTGCAAGAGGACAGCCAAGCTCAGAGAACAGCCATGGACCCCACACCTCAACCCTGAGCTGAAAATATTGTCTTCTATAGGGCAGGAAGAGCTTGTCCATACCCAAAACGTGGAGATTGGCAGGAACATTTGCAGATGGGAAATCTTCAAAGTGCAGTGGGGATCCATAACAGCTTGTGTTGCTTTTGTAAATTAGCCAATACACTTGAATGTGTGGCCTGAATAATGAGATGATTTAATTTTGAGCCCTCTTTGTTACAGCATGTGAATTTTAAACCAAGATGGTGATTAAAAAACAAAAACACAGAATGAATGCTTCCTTTTAACTCACTTTTCCCTCTTTTTTCTTTCTAATAGTATTATATGATGAATCCTCATCTATTTTGAGCCATTGCCTTCTCCACACACACACACCCGCCCCTTTCTTTCAAACCTGTTTTCTTGCTAAAAATTGAGTTTCTTCTGGTGAAGTATAAAGACCCGGTCCCACTGCCCTTACGGATGCAAAGAAGATGTAAAACGTTAAAAAAAGCTTGCCATCCATTGGAAAATGCTATGCATCCGTTATGTACTCATTGCATACGTGTT
>BHFT01018888.1:0-23701 GCA_004320025.1 Laticauda laticaudata | reverse complement strand
ACAGAGAGAGATAACAGTGCCCTGAGGGATACGACTGTTGACAAGGTATAGAATTTGATAGGATGGCTCCCAATTTTGACCATTTGTTGTCTGTTTTGATCCAGGAAGTGTTTCTGTCCAGTTATGGCAGTTGTTCCAGAGATACCGATAAGATTTTCAGTCTTTAGGAGGTATGTTTGTCATGTACCATAAATCAAAGGCTTTAGCAGAAGTCTATATGTAGGATTTTGCAATTATTGGCTTTGCCTCCTGATCGAGTTGTGTAGGTCCATATGTTTTTGGCAGTGTGAAAGAGTTGCAGGTTACAGGAGAGTTTCCTTCTGAAACAGATTTTGTGTTTTCAGACAGAAATAGTTGTTGTTTGTCCTAAGTGGAGGATGATGGATTGGTTAATAATTGATTCCATGACTTTCCAGGGTGGACGCATGCATAAGAGATTGGTCTGTAATGTTTGCAACTAGTGCTGTGGGGTCTCCGCTTTTTGAAGATGGGGATGACCTGTGGCTTGTGACCATAGCAATTTGGTAAGGAGATGGGTCCTGAAGAATGTTTCAAAGATTGATGCCCATTCAGAGGTTCTGCTGTGGGCAGTGGTAGCTTTTTTTACAGAAGTAGGCACGTTTCCAATCCGGTCCAATAGATAGAGATGGTTTTTTAAATAGATAGCGCTTTGTCCAACATGTGTCTTCTGTAAAAATCGATATGCATTAGAATCATTGGTAGTTTTCTGTGGTTCGATCTAGGAAGTACTGGGGCTCTGATCCATCTGCTGTTTACAACTACTTGAGCCAAAAGAATGTGTTAAAAGGTTGCTTTGATGGTGTCGTACATTATAAGTCTTTACGCACTTAGATCAGTTGGGTGGATTCAAATTTTTTTAACCGGTTCTGGTGCGCATGGTTTAAGTTGGTGGGTCATGCTGGTGGTCATGTTTTATGTGGCTTGGGCGTGCCAACTCAACAATCACTCACAGCATGAGGCACACATTTCTCCCTGGCCTCTCATGAGCTGTGGGATATGGCTGCACACAGTCATAAGCGTGAAAAAATGGACATACAGTCACTTGTTTTCAAGTGCCAGTGTAAGTTTGAATGGTCACTTCCAGCACAAGCACAAAAAAAAATACCAGCAAAGGTAGGGGTAAAAAAAGCGCTCCAGAGAAGTTCCTGGAGACAGGAAGCTCTAGTCCTGCCAGAATGTAATTGTAATAAGGGTTGACGGAGAGGCAGTTTCTGTAAGCAACACCAGAATGTTTCCTTCCTGCCTTCCTTACAGGATTAACCCAGTAATTCCTTCTAACATCCGGTTCTCCGAACTGCTTATGTTAACAACCGGTTCTAGCGAATAGGTGTGAACTGGTAGAATCCCACCCCTCTAAGTTCTTTCAGGGGTGGGATGGACCTTAAGTCTTTTAGTCTAAAATCAAGTTGGAACCCCAAATTATTTTTCTGATACTTCAGAGCTTAATTTCCTCCCCTTTTTCTCTTACTTAACAAAATTTAATATGAAATTGTGGAAAGGAAATTCAGGAAATTCTAAAAGTTTTCACCTGCTTAGTCCTTCTTCAAAATCTTTCCAGAGCTCTTCCTTTTGTGCAATTAGGTGGAAATCTTTTTGCGTAAGTTTCTTATTCTTCACTTACAGCTAGTTTTTTTCTGACAACAGCTTTGACATTTCTGATGTCTTCTGTAAATTATGAAGAACAGAGAGAAATTAGCCCTTTTTTTTTATTTGAAGCACCAAGCATAATTATACTCTTAATTATGTTTATACTCCATTATATTTATTACTTTTCTCCTATATATGCACATACAGAAAAATGTAATACTTTTATTCTGTATGTTGTTTATATCTGGCCTCAGTTGTAATAAATAAATTTGTGGCTTAAAGAAAAAGTCTGGATTGCAGTCTAAATATTTCTCACCTTTTAAGATCTTCTTTAATATTGTTATTTTTTCTCAGAACTTTTGCTTGGTCTCCATCTTGTTTTTGAACCCTGCAACTCCGATCTTGATTCTCCTTTCTGAGCTGGTCTATCTGCTCATCTAAAACATTTCTTTTGTAAAATATCAAAACCAGATTAAAATTAGCCCCCTTTTACTTCAATCATCAAACTTGTTTAAAATTAAAACTAATTAAAAATATCTGGTGTGGAAGAAAATATTAGATATTACCTAGAGGAAAATGGTCTGAGCCCAATCTCTGAAGAATAAAGAGAAATACTCAGCAAAGAAATAACATTGGTAGAGCTGCAAAAAGCGATACAAAAACAAAAAAATCATAAAACCCCAGGCCCGGATGGTTTCCCCAGTGAACTATATAAAACTTTGCATGAAATATTCGAACCAATACTACTAGATTGATATAATGAGGCTTTATTAGAAGCTAGAGTCCCAAGGTCCTTATCCGAGGCATACATCTCTCTAATCTCCAAAGATGGCACCGATGAACAATTAATTTCAAATTACAGGCCAATCTCGTTGCTAAATACAGATTATAAGATATTTATGACAATATTGGCAGAAAGAATGAAACTGATTTTGAGTGAAATTATACATACAGACCAGAACCGTTTCTTGCCAAACAGACAAATTAAAAATAACATCAGAATGGTATTAAATTCAATTGAATATTATGAAGCACATCCAGAAAAACAGGTAGCTTTAATTTTTTTGGATGCGCAAAAGGCATTAGATAATCTTAATTGGCAATTTATGCTGCACCAAATTAAAAATTGAATTGTGGTACTAACATAGAAAAAACACTACAAGAAATATATTCAAGTCAAAAAGCAAGCAAGCATACTGATAAATGGAGATCGCACAGATGATTTTAAAATTGCAAAAGGAGTGAGACAAGGGTGTCCATTATCACCTCTGCTATTTATCTTGTCCCTAGAAATGCTCTTTGCCACAACCAGGCAAAACCCAGAGATACAGGGGATTAAAATTAGAAACAAAGAGTTTAAAGTTCAGGCATTTGGAGACGATCTGGCATTTACAGTGGAAGACCCAATGAACACGGGACAAATATTGTTACAACAAATAGGAAAATTCAGGGAAGTGGCGGGACTCAAAATAAACAGCTAAAAACTGTACTATAAAACAGAAAACAGAATTGGAAAGTAAAATGGGACTGCAGATAGCAAAAAAGGTGAAATATTTGGGAATTTGGCTATCTCCCAGATGTTTGTCAATAAAAGAAGATAATTATACTAAATTGGTAAAGCAAATTAGAAAAGAATTGGAATTATAGGCAAAACTCAAACTGTCTTTATTGGGAAGAATAGCGGTATTGAAAATGAATACCTTACTGAAATTAGAATACTTATTTCAAATGTTCCCGATTAAATTAGGAAAATCTTTTTTCACAGAATTAAATAAAATGGCATCCAAATTTGTCTGGTTGGGCAGGAAGCCACATATTAAAATGAAACTATTACAAGATAATAGGAGCAGAGGTGGTCTTGGACTGCCAGAATGGGAACTCCTCTGTCAAGCAAAGGTGCTGAATTGGGTTAAGGACTGGGTCAGGTTAAAAGGCAAGAGAATTCTAACACTAGAAGGCCATGACCTCCAAATGCATTTTTGTGGGAGAAAAAAAGTAATATATATTGCTCAAAAAAGTAAAGGGAACACAAAAATAAGACATCCTAGATCTGAATGAATGAAATATTTTTATTAAATACTTCATTCAAAAACATAGTTGAATGTGCTGGCAACACAATCACACAAAAATTATCAATGGAAATCAAATTGGGCGCAAACGCAATGGAGGTCTGGATTTGGAGTTACACTCAAAAATTAAAGTGGAAAAAAACACTACAGGCTGATCCAACTTTGATGTAATGTCCTTAAAACAAGTCAAAATGAGGCTCAGTAGTGTGTGTGGCTCCACGTGCCCGATATGACCTCCTACAATGCCTGGGCATGCTCCTGATGAGGAGGCGGATGGTCTTCTGAGGGATCTCCTTCACACCTGGATTAAAGCATCCCCAACTCCTGGACAGGCTGTGGTGCAACGTGGCAGTGGTGGATGGAGCAAGACATGATGTCCCAGATGTGCTCAATTGGATTCAGGTTCTGGGGAACAGGCGGGCCAGTCCATAGCATCAATGCCTTCGTTTTGCAGGAACTGCTGACATACTCCGGCCACATGAGGTCTCGATCGTCTTGTATTAGGAGGAACCCAGGGCCAATTGCACCAGTATATGGTCTCACAAGGGATCTGAGGATTCATCTCGGTACCTAATGGCAGTCAGCTACCTCTGGTGAGCACAGGGAGGGCTGTGCGGCCCCCTAAAGAAATGCCACCCCACACCATTACTGACCCACTGCCAATGATCATGCTGGAGGATGTTGTAGGTAGCAGAACGTTCTCCACGCTTCATTTCAGACCTATCACGTCTATCACATGTGCTCATGTGAACCTGCTTTCATCTGTGAAGGGCCAGGGTGCCAGTGTTGAAGTTGCCAATCTTGGTGTTCTCTGGCAAATGCCAAACGTCCTGCATGGTGTGGGCTGTAAGCACAACCCCCACCTGTGGACACCGGGCCCTACCACCCTCATGGAGTCTGTTTCTGACAGTTTGAGCAACCACTGCAATTTGTCGCCCACTGGAAGGTCATTTTGCAGGGCTTAGCAGTGCTCTTCCTGTCTTTCCTTGCACAAAGGCAGAGGAAGCGGTCCTGATGCTGGGTTGTAAAACCTCCTACGGCCTCCTCCACGTCTCCTGATGTACTGGCCTGTCTCCTGGTAGCATCTCCATGCTCTGGACACTACGCTGACAGACACAGCAACCTTTTTGCCCACAGCTCGCATTGATGTGCCATCCTGGATGAGTTGCACTACCTGACCCACTTGTGTGGATTGTAGACTCCATCTCATGCTTTTCACTAGAGTGAAAGCATCACCAGCATTCAAAAGTGACCAAACCATCAGCCAGAAAGCACAGGAACTGAAAGTGGTCTGTGGTCACCACCTTGCAAGAACCACTCCTTTATTGGGGATGTCTTGCTAACTGCCTATGCTTTCCACCTGTTGTCTATTCCATTTGCAACAATATGTAAAATTGATTGTCAATCAGTGTTGCTACCTAAGTGGACAGTTTGATTTCAAAGAAGTGTGACTGATTTGGAGTTCCATTGTGTTGTTTAAAGTGTTCCCTTTATTTTTTTTGAGCATTTACTTACTTCAATCATCATTTAATACACTCATTACAACATGGAGGAAAATTAAAAATAAACATTATATGGAAATACCACGTTGGCTGTCAACCATGGAGGCCATGATCCACCCAAATAGATTAGATTTAAGGAAAATGGTAAGTTATGAGGAATTATTAGATAAGACAGGGGAAATTAAAATCAAATCAAGAGCTAAAGGAAAATGGAATTATAATCGATTGGTGGCCATTTTTGCAGATCCAAAATAAATATTAAAAAAATTTAGAAGATTTTCAATTTGATAAAGGGCAAAACCAATTGGATAAATTTTTTATGGGACCGGAACAAAAATTTATAACAAAAAAATATAAATGTTTATTAGATTTTAAAATGGAAGAGGAAACAGTAAAAGGTACAATGATAGCCTGGGTGCAGAATTTTGGATATAACTTAGAACTAGGGGGATGGGAGAAAATATGGAATGTAAATTATAAGCTAACTATAACTTCTGCATACAAAGAAAATCTGTATAAAATGTTTTACAGATGATATTTGGCCCCAACGAGACTGGCAAAAATATATTCCAATGTAAGCCCAAAATGTTGGAAATGTAAAAAAGTTGATGGTACATTTTACCATACGTGGTGGCTGTGTTCCAAGACCAGGACATTCTGGATCCAAATTAAAAACTGGTTACAAGAGATTACTGGTCATCAGATTGAGCTCAGACCGGAAACTTTTCTTCTCGGAAGTATCAAAGATCAAATCCCAAAAGAAGTAAAATATCTATTGCTACATATCACAACAACCACCAGAATAGCTTTTGCTCAAGTATGGAAAACAGTATTCCCAATGAAGAATTAATATTACAAAAAATAATGGAAAGTGCTGAAATGAACATGTTAACAGTGAAACTGAAAGAAAGAAAAAATGCTGAATATTTTTTAATCTGGAATAAATTATATGATTGGGTAGCAAACAGAAATAAGAAATAAGATAAGAAATTTAACTGTAAGAAGCCTTAAGAAAGTAAAATGTAAATATGAAAAATATATAAGAATAATAATTACAGAAAAAGTCATTATTCAATATTAGATAAATGTAAATACAATGTGTTAAGATATATAAGATAAAAACCTGTATAGATGTCAAAAAATGCTGTTAATAAAAATATATTTTAAAAAATCTGGTATTTTGTTATCGTCTTACATTTTGACCAATTAATTCAAAGAGCTCCCTTAAAACTCCTGTGGTATTAAATGGTCCAGTTTTTCTTGCATTTAATCTAGTTATCTGATTATAAGTTACTGCCACAAGGTAAACTTTGGTACTTGATGGAGGTAAGGAATGCGACACAAAAAGGGAGATCTCTCGGCAACTGAAAGTACATCTTTCCAATAAGAAAGTGTACCATGCAAAGACTTACACAAAATTCTTGGTTCATAACTTTCTTTTTTTAGCCCTCTTTTTGTCAAATAACTCTGGAGAAGTCAAATACATTACAAATGAGGAATGTATATATCAGCACACTCAACCCTACCCCACCCCACTCCCATTGGGCTTCTTTACCTCTTATAATGACATGAAATATATTTCAGGCGATATCCAGACTGGGTTTTTTTGAAAGGGAAATAGTTGTATGAGAGAATTGATCTCTCAGCCTGATCCGTTCACATGTGAAAATGATGTGACAAATAATTATATGCCTAACCTTATACAAGTGATACCCAGGCTAGTAGTTAAAATTGAATCTGGAAACAGGACAAAACCAAAGAATTAACCCAATGAATCTGAGAGCAATGCATTTTGTATTTTTTGATAATGCACACTCAAAAGATTCCTCAGATTAACAGATCGCTTACCTGAGCAGGAAATTTCATGAAATGTAAAAATGCCCTGAATGTTTTCCTGTTGGACCGCATGTACCAAAGGATTTTTTGGATGCCTGGGAATTTGGCAGTTGTATAGAGAGCTTAAAAGAAATTGAAATCATTAGGATTAATAAAATAAACTATTAAGCACACTGAACAGTTCAGCTTTTGTGAGTGGTTTCTGCCCCTACAAACTACTTCATTTTCATAATTGTTTAGCTCACTGTTGCTATACACACAGGCATTTCAGGATTGCCACAGCAGATTTATTTCCTCTGTCACTTTCCTGGTGGGTAGTAAGATGGTACCAAAGAACTTAGGCATTGTGCCTAAAATGGGATGAGAATTCCAGGTCTCCCGGTTTCTAATCTGATGCCCTAACAGTGATACCAAACTAAAAACATATTTCAAAAATAAAACTGAGGACAAACACACATAAAAATGAATCTCTCTCTCTCTCTCTCCCTCTCTCTCTCTCTCTTTCCTTTTTTCCAGAGATTTTTCATGGAGTCTCATTCTTTTTAGGAAATTGCCAGTCATCACCAAAATAGTGATGGCAGCTAGAAGATAAAGTAACAACATTAACATTTTATTTGGAAAAAGAGAATATTGGTTTTCAGAGAGAAAATTTAATATTGTGAACAGCATATAATATTCTAAATGCATTTGCATTCCTCTAATCAGAATGATTCTTCGGACAATTATTGAATAAGTTAGCAAGAAACAAAAAACAATAAAACTTAGCAACCGAATTAATGTTAACATTAACGAGCTCTCAGTTTTCTTTCTTTTTAGCTTCCAAGACCAACCATCCTGACCCCAAATCCCAAAGCAGGAAATGTAACTCAATAGAACACACCAGGTAACCTCAAGATAACCCAATTCCTCTCCCTTCAACTAGGACTAGTCCTCTTTTGGAGAAGTCCTTGGCCCACTCACTTTTTGTAGCCTCCAAGCTGTCCACTGATTGTGGCCACCTGGGTTTTTCTGTATGGAATCCACCTAAAAATTAAATTACAATAATATATCTTTATATAATAGAAAAATAAAGAAAAACTGGCAACCAAAATAGTTCAAGCACTTACCAACCATCACATTTTAGAGCAAGGAAGGAAGTCCAACATCCTTCTTAAGGCACCTATGCTGGTTATAATGCTGTTAATGGGAGGTTGTTTGCCGTAGAGATGGGTGCCTCTTCAACATCCTGACTGGCTGATGTTGTAAAAAAAGAAATGGCTGTTCCAGTGACACCTTCAGCCAACTTTTCCTTGTGATTGAAGGGCTGCTCAGTTGGGGCGCAGGCACCACATGGGGAAGTCAGGTCAGGGAAGCCAAAAGGGCCCAGCACACCACATAGGGAGGAGTGACTGGGCGGGGTGAGTGGCCGGTGGGCAAGCTGCAAGAGCATTGGGTGGGCAGGGCAACTGAGCAACCGGGAACCAGTTTGGGGGCGTGGCCAGCCAGAAGTCGCTACCAATTCCATGACCCATGCCAAATTCTTGCTACTGGGTTGCCAGAACAGCTGCGAACCGGCTGAATACCACCTCTGTTGTACACTGACTACAACTATATATTCCTCAATACGTCTCCACTGTTGTTTTATATATGTTATTTCAGGAAGTCGAGATTGTTCTTCCTGCAACATTGAAAAAATAAATTATTTTAAAAAGACAAACATACTGGACTGACATAGATTAAGATTAATAGCATTTAATATGGCCCATGAACAAATATTTTCTCCTATCTATTTTCAGAGATTTTTCATGGAGATTTAATCATTTCAGGAAGTTGGCTGCTAAATAGTGATGACTGACAGCTAGAATATAAAGTAATAGAATTAACATTTTATTTGAAAAATCAGAATATAGGTTTTGGGAGACAATATCCAGAACAGCATATAATATTCTAAATGTATTTGTCCTCCAGTCCCACTTATCCGAATGATACTTTAGGACAATTGTTGAACAGCCAGGATAAACTATAATTTCAAGCAGATATTAAAGATAAGCAAATAAATAATGTTCCTGTCCTAAATGAACTAGAGGAATAGTAAAAAAAATGAAAAATGTGATTGATCAATTAAAATTCAAATAATAAAACCAACTGCTATTTCCAGCTTTCTCCCCAAATTTTATCACAAGTCAATGAATAGCTGAGCTCTCCTTAGTTTTCTATATTTATCCTACAATTTACCTGCCTTTATGATGCGGTTTTTTACAGACTTCCACCAAGGTGCCTGCCACTCAATTTGAATGTAAAAATTAAATACTAAAATTAGAAACATCTAGATGCTGCCTGTATCTGTCACCTTTATTTTCTTTGATCTACAGGACTTTTTAAAAATATGAGGTGGGTGAGGACATCTCAATGCTTACCTAGTCCTGAGATTTCCTGCTGCTCCCCTCCCACCAAAAAAAGGGGGCAAAAGGCCAATTGTGTGGGAGAAGCCATTCTGGGCAAGGAAGGGTGTTGATAAGCTTAATTTTAAATCTGCAATGGATGACCTGTGACCTGCCCGGGTCATTCTTTCAGAGGAGTTTCCTCAGCGAGATCCTCATCACCTTCCACGAGAAGGGAGCTCCTAGGTTGGTGATGCCTCCCTTTAAGACCCTCAGGGGAGACCCTCTTGGGCGATATATTACAGAGCAGAGTCAAATGGCAGGGAGGGCAGGAAACGTTTTTGGGTCACCCACAGCAACTGTGGCCCTTTGAATAGGAAGGCTTGTAAGCTCAAAGAAAGATCCTGAGAGTCTTAGGCAAAGTCTGTTGAATAAAAGAAGGGGGAAAAAAGGGGGGGGTGTTGAAANTGAATAAAAGAAGGGGGAAAAAAGGGGGGGGTGTTGAAAGATGTAGGGAAGGCCTTCCCAAGCTACCATGAAAACTGAGCACGCAGAACGTCCTTGAATTGCACCCAAGCTGGGATGAAAGAAGGTCCCAGGGGAAAACCTTCAGGAGGGCAGAGGGGCTCCTGCTTGGGCAGGGGTCAGACTAGATGGCTCCTGGAGACCCTCCAGCCCTGGGAGTTTCTGGGACTCCCCTGAAAGCACCAGAAGGGGCTGCTGGTTTTTCTCTCCTCCCCCCCCCCCCCCACTGCTCCCTCTGCCCCTCCAACCTCTCCCCCTTTGGGGAACCTTCCCTGACTCCAGGCTGGAGAGGGGAAGAGCGGAATCCAGAAGGATAGAAAATCTCCCTGCGGCTTTTTCCTTTGAAATGGAGAGAAAAAAAGATCACCTCAAGAAAGAACCACAAAATGGAGGACGGTGGGTCTTTTCCAGTTTTAGCTGTCCTAATTAGTGCCTGTGGAGACCAGCTAGGATATAAAGGCTGGACTCTAAGCTGCTTCTACAGGCAGTGAGAGGGACAGCTAAAGCTTGTAAAGTAATTATGGGTCTATCCAGACGAGAGCAATGTTTCTCAACCTCGGGGACCTTAAGGCACGTGGATTGACTCCCAGAATGCTCCTGCTGACTGGCGAGTTCAGGGAGTTGAAGTCCGCCTGCCTTAAAGTCGCTGATGTTAGATATTGCAAGGGAAGCATAGGCTTCACTCAGGTCCAGCAAAGAAGCGGGAAAATAGAGAGCTGGGATTGGCCCAGCCCTCTGACAGCTCCCAAGAGCTGTTTTTACTGAAGATCTGGCTCCTGACCCTTCAATCTCCCACTTTTTTACAGCTGAGAGGAGAGGCTGGAAGGGACCTTGGAGGTCTTCTAGTCCAGCCCCTTGCTCAAGCAGGAGAACCCATACCAATCTCAGACAAGTGACTGTCCAATATCTTCTTAAAAACCTCCCGTGATGGAGGAGCACCCATATTTTCTGCTCCATTGGTTAAATGTTCTCCCTGTTAGAAAGTTCAATTGAAGCCAGAGCATTCCTTTTGGAACTGATGGATAAGCAGTTAAAAAACTGCCCTAAAAAATTATTTCAATATGTGAAATAATATCATGGTGAGATTACCATATGCACAAAGATGGAAAGATTTGGCACTGTCCACAGATGAATGGCTGATGAAATTAACAGAACTTGCTGAAAAGAACAAACTGACTTTTGATTATAGAAAAGACATCTCTGTTTACTGTAACTGGAACCCGCTTATGAAAATTTTGCAAAAAAAGCCAATAATATGAACTTGCCATTTATGATTTTGGTGATTGGACAGGATAGATTAAAGATGCGACTATGGCGTGATTGGCTGTGAGCAGAGGATGGAGGAATGGGTGCCAACTGGGACGTGGCACAAAAGCTCTGCAAAGACTCTCTTAGCATGACTGCCACTTGCTCTTCAAGAAAGAGTTGTGAGTCAGATTGTGTACCAGTCTGCTGGGCCACTGCAATTCCATCCAGCACCAAAGATAGTAAAGTCATAAAGCCAACAGGTCTCAAAACCCATGCCAATACAGAAATAAGAAGGTCACAATGTAATTTTAGAGAGGGAGGTTCAACTGTAGTTACACTAAGAAAAGCTGTAAAGCATATTGGAAGTTACTCCCTTTATATTTTACATTTTTCTTGTTTTTTTTAAACTCTTCTATTTTATTTCTTCATTGCACTTTAAGTGTTAGTTTATTTTACTTTACTAATTTATTTTGTCTTCTAATTACTTTGTATTAGCTTTTACTAGTAAAGCACCCACCTGGTACTGCAAAGTCCTCTCCTTCCTTTTTATCTTCCAAGAGTTCAATCAGGATCTTCAGCTCCTTCCCAATGTCAAAATAGGAGCTTAGCACTTCTTGTGTCCAGTTTTCTATCTGCAAAAGGAGAAATCATTTGCTTCTTCATAACAACACCCATCTTTTTACTAATTGTACACTTGTCTTACTCTGAAACAAAATGAGTCACTTTATCACACTATTAATGTCATATTTTTTCCAGCTCAGCTCTGCTTTGGAAAAATAAAATGTAGTAACATTTAGGTCCTTTACTCTTCTAACATTTGTAGAGAAAACATTTCCTTTTTCTTATTCCAAACATCAATTTTCAGTGGAAGGCTGGACAAAATGATCAGAGAAGGATGACCAGGAATGATTACTTCATTAATTGTGTGATGTGGACTGTGGCATTTAAGTGCTGCATATTCACCCAGGTTGAAGAAGGGGATGAGGAAGGCTGAGAACCTCTTGGATGCTAAAATGATACAGCCGTGATGCGGCCAAAAAAACACATTGGGTTCTGTGGTACTTTCTGAATTTAGTGGTTTACTTGCAGACATTTCATTACCAAACAAGGTAACATCATCAGTATGAAGATACAGCCAGCTACACATATTTCTGCTAATTCTAATGTCATGATTTCAACTGACTTCCTTTTGTGAATAGGATGTCTTGCAAACATCCTTTTTAAGAGGGTAAGACTTCTGGATCATGCCAGGACCCATCTTCAACTCCCAATAATCACCCAGAAGATTGAGATGTATGAATTACTGCAACTTCTGACTTGGTGTTTATACGCAGTCTCTCCTTCACATCACATCCATGGGACACTCAGTCATTCCATTTGGTAGGAAATATTTTCTAAAAATCTTGTAAGGCTATATTTAAGTTCCTGTCTTGTTTAACTTCCATATAATAATTATTTGTCCAGATGGATAATCCAGATGATCTTCTTCCTAATGTAGCTAGGAGAGTTCTCTCTCTACTCTCCATATGCTGATGCTGTAATTACATCCTATAACACAGTGGTCTCCAACCTTTTTTGTACCAGGGACCAGTTTCATGCAGAAACACTTTTTCAAGGACCGGTGCAAAATTCAAGTTCTTGATACCCAATAGTAAAGGGCTTCTTTGCTATTTATTTTACCAAACATATTTTTATATTATTGGTTAATCATGATTATTCGATTCTTTGCGGCCGTCGGATAACAACGAATGATCCACGGGCTGGTAACTGGCTCAGAACGCTGTGTCGGTCGTTGGGGACCCTGGTATAAGGTACCTTGAGTATCTCCAAGAATATCCACGCAAGGGTTCCTCTTTGTACGACTTCGAGTTCCGTCATTGGCAATACCATCATATCAGAGGCTCTTGCGTAAGGTAAAGTTAATACGGGGAACGCGTGGCTGACCCTGAACACACTTGAAAGTGGATACATAAGCTTCTCTAATCAGACAGGAAGCAGTCAGGTGAAGATAGGGGCAGAGATCACTATTACGATACCTCGTACAATCAGCACAGGCGCGCCCGCAAGCTCGTGTGCTTGTTTTCCACTTCTCTACTCCTATATGACCGAATGACATGCAATATCAAATGGACTGCATCGTGTTAAAATACTGGAAGTTTCTCTGATGACACGAACAGTGATTGGTCTTATTGGAAACTCATAGCGACAAAATCTGGCATACAGGACAGGAAGTTGTACAACTGTGCCTGCGTGGTTATGTAGACAGAACAATCTGGAAGACTGGACACATCTCAGACGAACCATAGAAATGGTGGTTGACTTTAGAAGAAACCCTCCCATACTACCACCTCTCACAATACTAGACAACACAATATCAACAGTAGAGACCTTCAAATTTTTTAGGTTCTAACTATACTCACATGACTAAAATGGACACCTAACATCAAAAACGTCATCAAAAAACACAACAAACTAATGTTCTTTGCTCGCCAACTCAGAAAGCTCAAACAATTCTATGGACAAGGACAGTGCTAACTTCTACAGGGGAGAATGGTAGAGACATTGAAACAGCTTGTGCAACACACAGCCCCAGAATACTAAGAATAGGTGAGCACAACATAACTCCTTTGCAGGGAGATGCCTCAAGTCCTTGAATGGGCAGTGGATTGTTGTACCTGGAGTCCAGTCCTTCTGCCGATCTCCTTAGTTTGCTCTCTAACCTCAAATTAGCTGACATGTGATAGGACCTCACCTTACTTGTGATGTTTGCTCACCATGTTTTGATTAAACTTGTGGGATTTAGGGTCAGTAACTATACAGGACATGGATGAAATCTCTGCTGAACTTTATAAATCTTTGAATCCAGATGTAGAAATGTTCAAAGGAGGAAAAAGTTTGATAAAACTGTGATGAACGTGTGTGTTTCTGCACTTACATTAAGGCCCGGTCCCACTGGCCGACGGACGCAAATTTGGAGGTGGTTGCATCCGTGTCATCCACCCCAAAAAGTGCGAAAATTTGCATAAACAGAACGGAAAGAAAGGACGGGGGAGTACATAGTGGGGATGTTAAGCGGATGTTCATAGGAAGCTGGAGGATGACAGCGGATGGAGTGGATGACACATCCAAAGGGGTTCGGGGAAGAATTGTGAAGCGGATGCAAAGCGGAAGGAGCGGATGCATAGCAGATGACGCGGAATGCATCATGGACACCTAGAGGAAGCAAAGCGGATGCCGTGTGGATGTATATCAGATGCAAAGCGTTCACTGCGCATGCGGGGAGTATGAATTGCGTCAGCTCCGCAGATATAAAAGGATGCAGCTCGCACGCAGTCAGCATTCAGAGGAAAGATGTGCTGCCACATACATCTTCAAAGAACCACCATGGTTCGTCAGTCAGGGCAGGAGAGGAAGCCGTGCCTACTCGTACCAGCCCTGGCAGGAAGGACAGAACCACCATTCCACCCCCTGGCATTGACTCTGAAGCTGCTGCTGCTGCTGCTACTGGTGCTGCTGGTGCTGCTGGTCTGCTGGTGCTGCTGGTGCTACTTGCTGGTTGCTGGTGCTGGTGCTGCTGCTGTGTGACCAGCCCCAAGGCCCTCAAAGCCCTGCTGCTGAAGGCTCTGCTGCTCAAGCCCCTGAAGGCCCTGCTGAAGCCCCTGTCAGAGGGAGGAAGAGGCAAGGGAAGGAGAAGGGAGAGGAAACAGTACACCGTGTCCAAAGAGCATGAGGATGAGGTGCTGGTAATGGCTAAGGGAGAACGATACCTGTGGAGAAAGGGCCACAGACTCTATCGCAACACCAAGAAGAAACAGGCAGCTTGGAAGAGACAAGGCAGAGAGCCTGGCTACACTGCAGATGTACTCCTGGGATGGTGGAAGCACATGCCCATCTTGGTGTGGCAAGCTACACCTCAAAAAATTTGGGCAGGCTGCTGTCAAAGCTCACTGACCAGGAGATGTACATCATGGCCAATTGCAGCTTCCTGGAGGGGTGAGGTTCGCCACCGAGGAGCAGCCCCTCTTGACACCCCTCTCCTCAGACAGCCCATGGACAGCCAGTACTCTTCCAGCCAGGAGCCAGCTAGCCTGTCAGGCAGGTGTCTTCCGAGGGCCCCACGGCAGAGACCCCCCGACAGCTGCATACCCCATGCCAGAGGACTTGGCAGGATCCCTGTCACAAGTGAGGAAGAAGCGGCAGCCACCAGAGACCAACCTACCCCACCCCCACCCCCAGCTCCACAGGATGCAGGCAGAGAGGCAGACTGGAGGGCCAGGAGCACAGTGTGCTGTTGGAGATCAGGGACACGATGAAGACCCAGCAAGAACTTCTCTCTCAGCTGGTCCACT
Source organism: Laticauda laticaudata (assembly GCA_004320025.1). Lineage (NCBI taxonomy): Eukaryota > Metazoa > Chordata > Lepidosauria > Squamata > Elapidae > Laticauda > Laticauda laticaudata. Next base: position 8,204 of record BHFT01018888.1, on the reverse strand, counting down.
TGGACAGAGGAATCCTCCAGCCGCCACACTTTCATCACCTACGTGAGCCACACTCTCAGAGATATGCCCGGGGCCACAGGACCAGGTGATGAAGCAGAAGATCACAGCACTTCTGCACAACCCTCAGGGCCCAGCTGAAGCTGCTCCTTCCAGTCCATGGTCTGCTCCTCCACCCAGGCGATGGTCACAGCCCTTCCACGGCTTACAACAGCCCCTCACCTACCAAGGCTATGACTACAGGAGTTCCCACAGCAGAAACAGAACTTCCCAGTCCAGGCCCAGGTTCATTCGCACGCCACAGACACCTCACTCACCCAGCTACAGACAGACAGCCCCACTACACTCCTCCTCCTTCCTCCACCCCACAGCCAAGCTCGTCAATGGACAATCTGTCACCAGTCTTGTGCGTGACATCCCAGGTACTTGATGAAGGGCCTCTCAACCTCATGGGACTGAGTCAGCTTCTCTGAGAGCTTCCTGAACACACCATCTCTCTGTTGTACTTTCGGGGCCAAGCACCCCACTGGCACCTCAGACCAGCACTCAAGCCACAGCCACCTCCACAGTCCCTGGCTGCTTAACAGCTGAGACATGGACATGACTCAGAGTGACTGAGAATAGTGTCAGAGATTGAGTTGTTTACTTGTTAAGTTTATCTTTGCTTAAGACACTTTCCTTGGTTCATTTTCCTTTTTTAATAAAGTCATACAGTTTACTTAAGACAGTTAATAAAGGTTATCTTTGCTTGAGACACTTGGTTCATTTTTTTTACTTAATAAAGTGTTGGTGAAAACCTTGAACAAATGGTTCAGCCTTTGCATGCTTGTGGGTTAGATAAGGAAAGTTGTGGGATAGATAAGGATAGTTGTGGGACAGATAAGGATAGTTGTGGGGTAGATAAACTGCCAGTGCAAGCATAGTGGGACTGTATGGTCCACCCTCCCAGCTGCCACCAATATGGACTTTATTATCAATAACAATTTGTTCATTGGTCAACACATTTCAAAATAAACAAAGCTCTTTATTAATGCCCTATTCATACATGTTTTTGTATGTGGTTCCAGAGGCCAGGTGCACAGAGTCAGGGCCACCTTCAGTCCAGGGTCCAGGTTGGGACAGAAGTTGGTGCTAGGCTTGGTCAACCTGGGTCTCAGACACTCTACAAGTTCGTCAAACATGACTGGTGGCATCCTCATGAAGTGGTGGAATGCATGAGGGTCTTCATTCCTAGCTCCTCCATCAACTGGTCATAGAGTCAAACTCCATTCTTCTCCCGATCCATCCTTGGACCCACACAGCTCTTGGACATCTCCTTCTTCTCCTTGTGTATAAAAGGTGAAACAGTCTGAACAGGGTTTGGTTCTGGTGATGAATGATGGCAGCTACCATACGGACTGTGTCATGATCCATGGTGCAGAACAATGGATGATGTGGAAGACCAGGACCAAGGGTGAAGAGGTCTGTACACCATGGCTGCTGGACTCATACTGAGATCCAGGTGATTTCCTCCCCTTTTTATAGGAAATATCGGTAGTCCGCTAGGTGTCCTTCTACATACTCTAGACATACTGCAGACATCCTAAATATCCGAGATATATCCCAGATACAAATGTTTTTGTCCATTTTAATCCTTTATATACGAGATGCACACGCTACATCCTTTCTATTTCCGTGCTACTAATGCTGTGTGGACGTTCCATGTACCTTTCGTTTCCTCCCTCTTTCCTTTTCAGCTGCAGCGGATGTGAGTTGAGGGAATGGCCAGAGGATGCAGAGAGGATACAGCGGACGTTTAACGGATGATAACGGACATAGAACGTTTGTTGCCTTGTATATGTCGTGGATGTACATTGTATGCGGTGGAAAGTTCATCCGTTCACAAAGTTTTGTGCAGCTCAAAACTTCTTGCGCGGATGAAATCGCAGTGAACGGAATGCTCGTGGATAGAGCGTATGAAACACGTATGCAGTGAGTACACAATGGATGCATTGCGTTTTCCATGGATGGAAGTTTTCCAATGGATGGCAAGCTTTTTTTAACGTTTTACATCCTCTTTGCATCCGTTGATGCAGTGGGACAGGGGCTTTAGCAAAGAGGTGGCCAGTCTTGTATGTGAGTGTGCTACTTGTCATGGAATGAGTCTCTTTCCTGGGGACCTTTGCAGCCTCCTTGGCTTCTCCACCTCAGCCATGAGGTTTCTCAAGGAGGCTTCAGGATAACATCAAACAACCATAGGATGATCTCCTCCTACACTTTCATGAATGTAGGCAATAAATCATTTGAATTAGGAGAATCCAAAAGTAATCCAGAAAAAAGAAGTAGGAAAACTTGAATCCCCATCCGAAAAGGCAAAAAAATGGGGGGAAATCATTTCGTTTCTCTGTTTACAAATGTGAGAATCACCATTTCATTTGCCTTCAGCTCTCATCTTTGCATTTGATTTACTTTTGAGATGTAAATTGCCTTGAATTTTTGATCTGGAGCGAATAATTAAATAAGGTATTTTCCAGCTTTATTGCTTCTACTTTACTGCCCTGTGGAGATTTAATACCTGTGTCACTCTTCATGTTTGACTCACTTGGTCATGTCTTCTGGATGCTTTAAAAAAGTCTGGAAATTTCCAAGGACACCAAATCACTGCAGTTCAGAAGTGATAGCCTCAAGTTCAGGGATGGGAAAATATTTTTTTTAGTTCATATAAAAAAGCACATTTCACACGTTCAGACCCATAATTCAGACTTTGCACTTTCCCACATTTTGCAGCAAGGAAGGGAGGGAGGATTGAGCTAAATGGTCGATATGAAATGGATATAAACCAAGGGTCTTCAAACTTGGCAAGTTTAAGACTGAGCTAACAGGAGGAATTCTGGAAGCTGAAGCCCACAAGTCTTAAAGCTGTCAGACTTCCTGATAAAAACTGATGTTGAAGCTTTCAGTGCTCCTTGCTATGCTTCCTTCCTCATCAATGCTTCATATCTGTTAGAGATATCAGTTGCAAGGATCCAGAACAAATGACATGACATTTGTATGTTCCCAAATATCCAACTTCTGTATTATATCATTGTAATGTCTTTTAATAATGCAGGCATTCATTATTCCAACAGGATGCCTTAAGCCTACCAGTGTTATAATAGTCAACATTTTTCAAGTGCTATGTTTTCATGGGACTTAATTGTCCGATAAGTTTAGGTAAGCAATTGTAAGATAAATTTGGGCTGCCACAAAGAAGAGGGGGTGGGTGTCAACCTATTTCCCAAAGTACCAGAAGGCAAGACAAGAACTAATAAATGGAAACTGATCAAGGAGAGAAACAATTCATAGAAAAATAGTAGCAGGTGCTCTGGACTGATGAGTCAAAATTTGAAATATTTGGCTATAGCAGGAGGCAGCTTCTTCATTGAAGGGCTGAAGAGCAATACAACAACAAGTGTCTGCAGGCAACAGTGAAACATGGTGGAGATTCCTTGCAGTTTTGGGGCTGCATTTCTATAAATGGAGTTGGAGATTTTGTCTGTATCATGGAGTCCTCAATGCTGAGAAATGCCGGCTACTGAGCAGTTGCTCCCTTCTGGAAGAAACTTATGACTGCAATCTGGTAAAACACTGGCCCTGCCCTACCCTACCCTACCCTACCTTATCCTATCCTATCCTATTCTATCCCACATTCTATTCTCTTCTCACCTTTCTCCTCCCCTCCCATTCCAAATTCTACTCTTAATTCCATTCCATTCCAAATCCCATTCTACATTTATTAATTCCATTCTTAATTTATTCCATTTCATTCCAAATTCTATTCTTAATTCTATTCTTCTGTTCTTACTTCTAATTCTTAATTTTATTCCATTCCATTTCAATTTCACTTCATTTCATTTTTGTTAGACAAATTCACCTTTACCAGGTTCGTTTTTGGACTACTGAAACATTGATCTTTTTTTTTTTAATGAGCTTACTGGTGGAAGGATGAAATAATGAACTTTTTTTAAAAAAGAAATTCTTAAACCAGAGGTCTCCAAACTTGGCAACTTTAAGACTTGTGGACTTCAAATCCCAGCTATGCTGGCTAGAGAATTTGAAGTCCATGAGTCTTAAGGTTGCCAAGTTTGGGGAACCCTGCTTTAAACTGGTGTTGCTTCTAACTCAAGTTAGAGTAAGAGCAACAGCAAAATGGGTGCTTTCTTATTTATCATCAACCCACCAGTTATGTGCCTGGTGGATCATCATCAAGTGTGAAGGGGATCCCACCAAGGGGACTGATGGAAAAAGTCTTCATGGAAAAATTCCCACGTGACACTTGTTATGCCTGCTGGAGTGATATGATATTACTGACTTTCCCTTTTGGCTTTGTGTTTATCACACCCACTTTTGGAAGTTAAGGTTGAGACCACAAGCCTCAAAAATATTGTTTTCATCATCAAAAGTCAACATCTTACTTGAAGAAGGAAGTATTTGACATGAAAGACTGAAAGAAGACAATGTGCTTAATTTTTACCTCTTGTCTGGCAGCTGAGCTAATTAGAATTTTTATCCTAGTTCTTCTCATAATGGTTTCCTTTAATACATTGTATATATTTGTATAAAATGGTATACTCCAAATGTCTCAAATGTGATTGGCCAGAAAGGCCTGCATGGGATTGGTTCACTAAGAATCAATCCAGGAGNACTGCCATTGGCTACAAGCCGGCAGGCAAGCCGTATATAAAGGCTGCCGCGGCTTGAGCCAAACCGTTCCGTTTGCTGTATATAGTCAAATAAAGACATTGCTGTTGGAACCCGGTCTACCTCGCGTTTTTCCGGACGGAACAACATTTATTTTGTGATTATGAATATTATTAATGGAGAGTATCTGGAAATTGGCTGTGAGAAGAGAGACTGAGGTCTATGCTTCATCTGAGAGTATTTTAGAGACCAATAATAAAACAATCCATTAAGACCAATGGATGGTTCATAATGTATCTCATTAAAATAATGGCCATCTCTGAGAAGAACATAGGCAGGAAAATAAGGAGGAATATATGCTCGGAAAACTAATAGCTTCAGTTGACTGTTTTTTCAAGGATTCTTCATTTAACTCCAACCCTGGGTTCTGCCACTCCTATAATCTTGCTGGTTTTGCAGAAAGAAAGGGTGCGTCTTTAATCATTCTGCATGCAACTTTTGTCTGATTGTGTGACAGAAGATGGAAAGACACCCTCCAAATTTACTTCAGTTTTACAGAGAAGCTTGAAAGGGAATTGAAGTTGCCTTTGCTTGGCTATGAACACAGTGCTGGGCCAGATCCAGGATCCTACTCAATCATGACTCCCATGGGAAGCCAATCTCTTCAGGGTTAGTGATCTGGATCTTAGTGACAAGAACAGCTACGTTATAAAGGAAGAGTGCAGGATCTCCTCTGCATCCTATCTTCTACTGTCCCTCTGCCTGCTCTCTCTCTCTAAGACTGTTACTCAGCCTCATCCACTTTAAGATGGGTGGACTTCAACTCCCAGAATGGCTGGCTGGGGAATTCTGAGAATTGAAGTCCACCCATCGTAAAGTTGCTGAGGTTGAGAAACACCCCTCTAAGATGGGGGTGTCTGTTCTGTGGGCCCATGGGGGTGCTTAGATCTGGCCCACAGGCCTTGCCTGGAAACAGCAAAGGAGCAGCCCAAGGCACCTCTGCAGTGAAAATGGAGAGCGGCCTCCCCTAGCTCCGTTTTGCTGGCAGAGGGCTATCAAAACAAACTAAAAACAAAACAAAATGAGAAATGTTTCCCCTTTTGCATTTGAGCGTGCAAGAAGGGATAGGAAATGAGAAAGGGAAAGAGGAAAGAAAAAGAAAAAGAAAGAAAGATGGGAAGAGAACAAGGAAGGAAAATAAGGAAAGAGGGGAAGGAAGAAGAAAGGAGAAGGAAGAAAGGAGAGAAGGAAGGAAGGAGATTATAATGAGAGTGAGGGAGGGTCTCAGGAAAGTCATGCCTTAAGCCCATGTCACACTGAACCAACGGATGCAAAGAGGATGTAAAACGGACAAAAAGTTTCGAAAACGTGATGTACTCACTGCCTCCGTTTGGCTTCCTCTCTACTTGTCCAGCATCCGTTTATTGAAGTTTCATCCGCTCCAAAAGTTTTGGTTGCCCAAAACTTTTGCGCGGAAAATGTATCCAGTTCGTCCGTTATGCATCCGCTACGCATCCGCTAGGCATCCGTTCTGCATCCGTTACGCATTCGCTATATCCGCTAGGCATCCGCTGCGCATCCACACAACTCGCATCCGCTCAGACGCAGTGAGGAAGCAGAACGGACACAGAACGGATGCAGAACGGATGCCTAGCAGATGCAGCATGGAAACAAAGTGTTTAAAACGGAAAAAACGTTCGCAGAGGGGACCTATCTCGGATATTAAGGATGTCTAGAGGATGCCCTAGAGGATGTAGCGGAAAACCTATATTTCCTATAAAAAGGGGGAGCAACTCATCTGCATTCTCACTTTCAGAACAGCAGCCCAGCGGTGCAGACCTCTGCAGCCTTCATCTGCCTCTTCCTCTTCCACAGCATCCAGTCATGTCCACCGTGGATTGTGACAAAGTCCTTTCGGCAAGCCACCATCCTTCTGCAACAGTGCAAAACCATCTACAGGCTCTGTGAACTCTACTACGGGAAGAAAAGGAGGCACCCAAAAGAAGTCTGGGTCCAAAGATGGTTCGCCAGAAGAGCAGAGGACAGACTGTACAACAAGCTGATGGTGGAGCTCAGGAGCGAAGACACTTGGCGTTCCAGAACTTCATGAGGATGCCTCCAGCCATGTTTGACGAAGTTGTGCAGCGGCTGACACCCAGGTTGACCAAGGCAAACACCAACTTCCGGCCAGCCTGGAACCTGGGCTCAAGGTGGCACTCACTCTGTGCCACCTGGGCTCAGGGACCACCTACAGGAGCATGCAGTACAGCTGGAGGATGCCACCCAACACCATCAGCATTGTGGTCAGAGAAGTGGTGCAGGCCATCATCGAAGAATACAAGGAGGAGCTCCTCCAGTACCCCTCCACTGAAGAAGGCTGGAAGAAAGTTGCAGAGCAGTAGGATCAGAAATGGAACTTCCCCCACACTGTTGGAGCCATAGATGGCAAGCACGTGGCCTGCAAAGCTCCAGCCAAGTCGGGGTCCACTTATCACAACTACAAGGGCTTCTTTCAGCATCATCCTCTTCACCATGGTCGATGCTGATTACAGTTCATATACATCGATGCTTCAGGCAACGACTCATCTTCAGATGCCCAGGTATACAACGCCAGTCACCTCAAGGAGGGGCTGGAAGGCAACCTCATCATGGGCTTCCCAGATCCATACCCCCTGCCCAACGCACAAGCAAGATGTGCCCTACTTCATCGTGGGGATGACGCCTTCTCCCTCAGAACCTACCTCATGAAGCCCTACACCTCCAAATACCTCACCCGTGAAGAGAGGATCTTCAACTACAGGCTGTCCAGGGCAAGACGGGTGGTGGAGAATGCCTTTGGCATCCTGGCCAACAGGTTCCAGGTACTTCTCACCAACATGCAGCATCGCCCAGAGACCATGAGGAGGATTGTGGAAGCTTGCTGCATCCTGCACAATCTCATCGCCACCCGCTACCCAGTCTTGCAGAACAGGCTGTGTGACCTCAACAAGGCAATGGGGACATGGAGCCTGGGAATGGAGGCAAGGGAGAAACCTGATTGACACTGAGGATGTGCAAGGCCCCAACAGAGCCTTACGTGAAGCGAAGAAGCAGTGCAACTGCCTGAAACACTGGTGCAACTCCCCAGCTGGAGCAGTGGAGTGGCAAGACAGGATGGTAGATGCTTAATGGATGCTTCCTTCAGCCTGTCTCATCACACGGATGAGATTGGGCCATGTATGTTTGGTTGGCCTACAATGAACAGGGCATTTCATAAAGAGTTGTGTTTATGTTGACATGTGTGGATGATTGATTATATCGTTATTGATAAAAGGGCCATAGGTGTGGCACTTGGAGGGTGGACCATACAGTCCCACTATGCTTGCACTGGAGGTTTATCTATCCCACTGCTATCCTAAACCCATCCCAAAGCTATCCTTACCCATCCCACAAGCATGCAAAGGCTTGAACCATTTCTAAAAGTTTCCAGCAAGACTTTATTAAAAAAAAGAAATGAAGCAAGTGTGTGAATCATAAATAGACTTTATTAACAACAAGATATAAGACAA
>BHFT01018887.1:0-34908 GCA_004320025.1 Laticauda laticaudata | reverse complement strand
CATGGGCTTTCGATGCTGATGCTGCATGCCGCTGAGATCAGCGGCTCAATTTCCATGAGTGAATAAACCATGTAGGGACAAGAAAGGAGCCTTGCCCAAGTACCTACCAGCATTCAGGTGCCTCGCAGGTAAAGATAACACCACCCAAAAAATTTATTTCACAGAGACACCTCAATGATCCCTAGTTAACATGGGCCATACACTAAAAAAAAAAAGTATGAATGAAAAAGGTGTCAACCTATTCTCCAAAGTACTTGAAGGCAGCATAAGAAGAAACATGTGTAAAACCTATCAAGGAGAGATCCAACCTAGAACTAAGGAGAAATTTCCTGATAGTTAGATAGTTAGATAGATAGTTAATTTCCTGATAGCTAGAACAATTAATCAGCGGAACAACTTGCCTCCAGAAGTTGTGAATGCTCCAACATTGGAAGTTTTTAAGAAGAGATTGGACAACCTTTTGTCTGAAATGGTGTGGGGTCTCCAGCTTGAGTAATGGATTGGACTAGAAGACCTCCAAGGTCCCTTCCAATTCTATTATTCTGTATTCTGATCAAAAGAAAGTGAAAGGAGGTGCCATCAGTACACTGATGGTGTCCAACACTGTATTTTATCTATCCATTCAGTGTCAACTCATAAAATATTTCTATGGTCTTTTTAGAGTTGCCAACAGAAAGGGGGGGGGAAGGGGTTTGAAAGAGCAGTGTGGCAGCTTGGAAATCAAAAGTACATTCCATAAATTGTTTTTCAAAGAGAGTAACTAGGTGACTGAGATTTCTGCTGCACAAATATCTAACTGGAGAATATGATTGATGATTCTTGGCTATGGATGTGTCTCATTGGAGAATATGAATTATGATACACCCAGGGAGTGGGGGGAAACCAGGGTCAAGGGTGACAATGAATTATGTGTCTCAGAGTCGGCTACATCCAGGCAGTGCCAGACATGTTAGCTCCCAATAAATCCTTTTGAAGTTTGACACCCATGCTTTACAGACCTGCAAAAATTGTAAGTTGAAAGAATTGATTGCAAAGTTATTTTGTCATCATCTTGATTTTGTAATTGTAATTGTGAATAGTTTCTGTATGAGGCTGTTAATCCCAGAGTTATGAACGACTTAGTTTAGGCTGAGTTTGGGCACATAATAGCCTCTTGACACTGAATTGTGCCTAATACTCAAAGCACACAATGCAACATGAGCTATATAAAGCCCATGTCACACTGCACCAACGGATGGAAAGAGGGAGTGAATGGAGAGAAACAATACCATCCGTTGGTTAACGCGATTCATGCCGTTTGTACTCACTGGCCTCCGTTTTTCATCCTCTCTATCCGTTCCAGCATCCGGTCGACTGAGGTTTCATCGCTCAAAAAGTTTTGAGCTGCTCAAAACATTTTGAGCAAAATGTATCCAACGCGTCTGTTCTGCATCTGCACCGCATATGGGGAACATCCGTTCAACATCCGTCGTCATCCATTATGCGTCCGCTATATCCGCTAGGCATCTGATGCGCATCCGCGCAACTCAAATCCGCTCCAGCGGAAAACGGACACAGGGAGGAAGTGAAACGGACGTGGAACGGACGCAGAGCGTTAGTAGCACGGACGGAGAAAGGATGAAAGCAGATGCAGCTCACAAAGAAAGCATTTAAAACGGAAAAAACGTTCACAGAGGGACCTATCTCGATATTAAGGATGTCTAGAGATGCCTAGAGGATGAAAAGGACACATAGTGGAAAACCTAATATTGCCTATAAAAAGGGGGAGCAACTCACCTGGATCTCACTTTCAGTCCAGCAGCCCTGCTGTAGAACCTCTGCAGCCTTCATCTGGCTCTTGCTCTTCCACAGCATCCATTGATGTTCACCATGGATCGCAACACAGTCCTTTTGGTAGCCACCATTCTTCTGCAACAGTGCGAAGCCATCTTACAGGCTCTTTCAACTGTTCTACGGGTAGAAAAGGAGGCGGCCAAGAAGTGTCTGGGTCTGAAGATGGATCGGGAGAAGAGCAGAGTATGGACTGTACAACAAGCTGATAGGAGGAGCTCAGGAACGAAGACCCTCGTGGCATTCCAGAACTTCATGAGATCCTCCAGCCATGTTTGATGAAGTTGTGCAGCGCCTGACACCCAGGTTGACCAAGGCAAACACCAACTTCTGGCCAGCCTGGACCCTGGACGAGGGGAGGCCCCACGCCAACTAAGAAAAAAAAATCTGCCGGCTACCACCTGGAGAGCCTCCACCTCGAACTATGAGCTACAACAGATCCTCACCAGAGAGAGGCTATACAGCTGTCCGGCAATTGGAGGAGCTTGCATCCAGTCGACATCCAGACTTCTCAGCCATCATGCGATCGGCCAGAGAACGTGGTGAGGCATCATCGAGAAGTCCTGCAGATGCCTGCCTTCCAGGCGCACTCCGATGGAACTAAACCAGTCTTGCAGAACAGGTCTCGAATGAATCTCCAACAAGGGCAAGGGAATGGAGCACTGGCTGAATGAGGCAAGCGCAAACTAGGGATCACACTAAGGATGTCAAGCCCAACATGTAACTCTACAGGTCGATAGCTGACTAGCAAGTTATGCCAACTCCTGAGACTTACTGGTCAACTCCAGCTCTGGCATCTTGATGCCGCAGTAACAGATGCAAGTTGACCTAAGGAGAGGCTGAATCAGCATTCATCATCTACCGCAGAGATTCCTGTAACTGTTGCGTCCACACGACACAGCAAGATCTGCCCTACTTCATCGTGGGGGATGACACCTTCTCCCTCAAACCTACCTCATGAAAGCCCTACACTCCAGATTGCCTCACCCGTAAGAGAATCTTCAACTACAGGCTGTCCAGGGCAAGACGCCTTTGGAGGAAGCCTTTGGCATCCTGGCCACAGGTTCAGGTACTTCTCACCACCATGCAGCATCGCCCAGAGACCGTGAGGAGATCGTGGAAGCTTGCTGCATCCTGGCACAATCTCAGCGCACCCCAACCGTCTTGCAAACAGGCTCGTGGACCTTCCAACAAGCAATGGGGACATGGAGCCTGGTGAATGGAGGCAAGGCGAACCTGATAGACACTAAGGATGTGCCAAGGCCCCAACAGAGTTCACGTGAAGCGAAGAGCAGCGCAACCTCCTGAGACAGGTGCACTCCCCAGCTGGAGCCAGTGAGTGGCAAGACAGATGAAGATGATTAATGGATGCTTCTTCAGCCTGTCTCATCACACGAATGAGATTGGGCCATTATGTTGGTGGGCTACAATGAACAGGCCATTTATAAATGTTATGTTGCATGTGTGATGAATGATTAATTGTTATTGATAATAAAGGGCCATAGGTGTGCACCTGGAGGGTGGACCAACAGTCCCACTAATGCTTGCACTGAGGTTTATTTATCCCACAGCTATTAACCATCCCACAGGTATCCCTGCCATCCCACACTATTCCATGCCCACAGGTATCCCTTGCCATCCCACAGCTATAACCATCCAAGGTATCCCTGCCCATCCCACTGCTATCACTTAACACATCCACAGGCATGCAAGCTTAAACCATTTCTAAAAGTTTCCACAAGACTTTATTGACAAAAATAAATGAAGCAAGTGTGTGAAGCAAAGATAATCTTTGTTTATAACAAGCTGTAAAAGAAAATGACCAAGTCAAGTGTCCAAAGCAAAAATAAAGTCAGCAGGTAGCCACTCCAGTCTCTGGCACTCTTCTCAGTCAGTCTGAGGGCATTCCCATCATCTCAGGGGTGAAGGGTCCAGGTGCTGTGCAGGTGGCTGCTGCTGGAGTGGACCATACAGTCCCACTATGCTTGCACTGGAGGTTTATCTATCCACAAGCTATTACCCATCCCACAGGTATCCCTGCCATCCCACTGCTTATTATCCACCCAAAGGTATCCTGCCCATCCCACAGCTATTACCATCGCCAAAGGTATCCCTGCCCATCCCACTTCTAATCTTAACCCATCCAACAAGCATACAAAGGCAGCTGGCAGAGGCTTCCTTTTCTTCCCCATGGTTGTTGGGTTGCTGGCTGGCGGTCAAGCTGTGTCTGGAAGCAGGCCTTTCCTCTGAATGGTGAACCTGCTTGCGAGCTGCTTCCCTTTATATCTGCGGGCTGACAGCAATGCATCCTCCCCACACATGCGCAGTAAACGCTAGGCATCCGCTAGGCATCCTAGGCATCCGCTGGGCTCTGCTCTGCATCCGCTTCATCGCTCGCATCCGCTGGCATCTGCTCTTTCCATTCCGCATCCGCTTTGCTGTGCTCCCCCGGAAGCCTTGCAGATGTCCATCCGCTCCCATCCGCTTCCATCCGCAAGGCTTCCCTGAGCATCCGCTTTCCATCCGCTTTCCATCCACCTACGTCCTCCCCCCATCTGTTCCTTTCCGTGTTGTCCGCTCTGCTTATGCAAATTCGGGGCACTTTTGAGAGCGGATAACAAGGATTTTGCTCGTCCGCTGTGTCCTTTTTACAAACATTTTGCATCCGTCGGCCAGTGTGACAGGGCCTTAAGTCTGCAATTTCTAATAGTTTATGGAACCTTTGCACAGTCTCCAGCCAAAGCAGACCAATGAAAGAATTATCATGGTGTTAAACTTTAAAGACTTAAAAAAAAGTTGAAAGCTTTTTCCCGAAACAAATGAGTTGCAGTGAGGTCAGCAGTAGACAGTCTAAGATTAAAGTTTTTGGGGTTTGGGGAAGAAACCACAGAGTCAGGTATAGTATTCCTGATATTGACCACTCTGTTACTGAACTCATATTTCCTGCAATCAAGTTTGGTGCGGTTTACCTTGAGTTTGTATTTGTTGTGTATTCTTGTATTGCTGTGGTTGAAGCTGAAGCTAGACAGGTAGGACATTGCAACAGATAATTTTATGTACTATACTTAGATCGGATCGAAGGCAGCATAGTTCTAGGTTGTCCAGGTCTAAAATTTCAAGTCTGGTGACATAAGGTATTCTGCTACAAGTAGAGGAGTGGAGAACTCTTCTTGTAAAATATTTCTGGACTTTCTAGACTGTATTAATATCCGATATATAACGTGGATTCCAGATAGATGAGCTGTATTCAAGTATTGGTCTAGCAAATGTATGTTCTAATTAGTAGTGTCATATTATCGGAGAAAAAGCTACGCAGGATTAGGTTAACAACTCTTATTGCCTTTTTGGCTATGTAGTTACAGTGGACTCTAGCACTTAGATCTCCAAGGTCCTTGACATGGCTGAAGTCATCAACAAGATCTTGACTATTTAGCTTGTATTTTATTTTCTGATTTTTTTTTTGCGAATATGTAAGACAAAGCATTTGTATGTTGAGATTCAAAGTTGCCATTTGTTTGACCATTCTGACACATATCTTGCATAGAATATTGTTCAGCATGTTTTAGAATAAAAATGAACCTTTCTCATACCTGTTTAAAACTAGCTAAACTATGCCATGATTGACTGGTGTTACCCTTACTGTTAATAAATAATGTTGCATCTAGCATGAGTACAAGTAATATTGCGAGACTCATGCAGGGCTGTCAAACTCCTGGCCCGTGAGCCGGATGCATCACATGCTGGCCATGCCCATGCCCAGTTTAGCAAAGGGGGGGGAGTCCCAATATGTCACATGATGCCACCATGACGATGTGAGTTTGACACCCCTAGAATAGTGTATCCCATCTTAATTTTATTAAGAATTCATCCATACATTCCCTTAACTGCAGGTTGAAGATGCTTCACGAATACTGCAGATCTTTCAAAACATATGATCATGCTGGGATCTTTTATTTTTCTTATTGCAAATCTTCCATTTCTTTGGCTTAATATTTTGTTATTCCTTTTCTGAGTTCTGAATAGCAATAGTTATACCACTTAGACTTATATACCACTTCACAGTGACTTACAGCCCTCTCTAAGTGGTTTTACAAAGCTAGCATATTGCCCCCAACAATCTGGGTCCTTATTTTACCCACCTCGAAAAGAGGGAAGGCTGAGTCAACCTTGAATAGTTGCTATTTTAGTTTGTGAAGATACAAAGAAGAAGAAGAGAGGGAAGAAGAGGGAGAGGTAAAAGTATTGAGGCAGAATGTTTTTATGTGTAGTTTTTCACATATGCATCTATATATACACACAAATATTTACAGATTTTATATGACTGTATCTTAGGTTTTTTTTTCTTATAATTTTTTAAAAAACCATCTTGGGTTCACGTGTAGCAAGAAAGAAATAAACACCACCCTTACTGGATGGCATTTAGCCAATTTTATGTTACAAACTGTTTATTATGGGAATAAGTTGAGGAGGGAGTATTATGAATATATTTTAAGATTCTAGAGGGAAGGTAGGATAATGATCATCAAATGAACCAACAACCACCCCAAAAAAAGAAATGTAGCAAGATTATTTAGGCCTTAACACATGCCTTTTTATGAGTTTGAAAATTGGTGTGAAAAATATATCCTCATTATTTAGTAATTTGCCCCCAAATGTAGACAATGTGCTTTTACCTGAGTCAATCTCATGAGCTTCATGTGGTTCCAGAGTCCTGGATTATTCAACAAGTGGCTTCTTTTTTATATTCAGAAATTAAACATTCAAGTGTATACAAGTGTGATGGCAGGGAGCTGGCAGGGAGTGGGAACATGGCTCTGTTGGCTGTGGAGGAAACTGAGAAAGGGCAAAGTCTGGCAAAGTAGGGGAGAGAAGTAGAACAAGGGAGAAGGAGTTCAGAGGAAAACCCAGGCCCACCTCTTCATCCTAGGGCACACAAGGAGGAACAGAGAAGAGAGCAATGTGGGTTGCATGGCTTATAGGGGAGGAAAGGGCCCTGATTCCCTTCATTAGCCACAACTGGGAAGAAAGTTCAAAAGAAATGCATACTGAGTACAGCAGCTTCTGGGAAGAAACATGAGTTTATCTTGTGCTGACTTTGCTTATCTGTGTTCTTGGTGTCTTCCCAGTTGTGTGGAGTTATTGCCGTGCCTCCACATCTGGAATTCTTGCTCCTGCCCTGTTGGACTAATTACCTCATTTTTCCTTGATTGGACTTATAGTTACAGTTTTTGTTGACCACGTTTTGGACTTGAATCTCTGCAGTCAAAGGCTGTTCCTGGAGAGTTTTTCTCCAGCCAGAAGGTAACCAGGACACTGGGGGCAAAGTTGGAACTAATAAAGGGATTCCTACTGATTATCTGATTGTGTCGTCTTCATGCCAGAGAAAGATGCTCAGGAATTAAGTGTTGGGATTTGGGCACCTGCAAAGGGACACACACAACTAGATTGTTAGTCTCTGCAGAAGCTGGTCTTTGCCATTCGGACTGCAGAGTATCTATAATAAAGTTTCTTCTCAAGTCAACTCCTTTGAGACTTCTTGAGAGCAGTCTGAATTCTCAGAGAGAAAGAATTACTGCATTGGCCCAGATATAACCCCTTATATGAAAGCAGGAAGGAACGTTATTACTGAGAACTCATTTTGAATAAGAGTGGACAATATTCATACTTTAAAAAAAAAACACATTACTTCTTAGAAAAGCCATTGAGGATGCAAATTAGAAGAAATGGTAATATTTTTCATGTCCGGCCATCTTCCCAGCCCTTCTAAGAGCAATGTGCCTCATAACACTTTATTCCCTAGTCCTGTGAATTAAGATAATAAATAATAAGCCATCATTATCATCGGGATTTCAAATTAAGTTATGAAGCTTTTTTCATATCAACAAATGATGCACAATGTTACATATTAGCATACTCCAAATACCCTGTTTCCATTGGTCCACAAATACTTGAATCTGATTGGTGCTTTATACAATGCTGATTGGTCTACAGTGGCCACTTTATGATTGGCCTGCCTGAGCGGCAGGAGAATCAAGGACCCATCATTGGCCACGAGCCACGAGCAGCCTCTATAAAACAGGCTGCCGCGGCTCCGCAGTTAGATAGAATCCAGCAACTAATAAAAGAGCTGAAAGTCACGCTGGTCTCAAGTCTCATTTTTCGCAAATACAACACACTATGTTTTACAAATACACTATGAACCATTATAAATTTAATATGAAATATTTCAAATATAATAACTTTTCTTAAAGTAACAACAAAGATGCAAAAACAAAAAACAAAAAAGCAGCAACAAAGAACCTAACATAACCAGGACTATGGAAGTAAAATCCTAAAAGTAATAAGAGTATGAAGTAATACATGTTCAAATTGACTGTAATAAACCTTTAACTTTTGCACATTTCAAAAAAAAATTTTTTAAAAAAATACAGTGAATTCAAAGCTATAGAGAATCAGGGCATTATACTGTGGGAAGTGAGGTGGCATCTATCACTTACCACATATCTCCAGATTCTGAAATCCTGTTCAGATGTTATTAACACCACAGGAGTGCTCTTCATAATAACTGTCTCCATAGATTAATACAAAGTTCTGAATAGTGTGGAAGCCAATGTATGGATAGTTTTACATGTAAAGTCTTTCTTCCTTCACATGTCATTTGAACAATATTGCAGGAATGATATAAAGGCAGGATAATTGGGTCACTTCTTATCTTCTATGAATGAAAAATTGTAAATTACCATTCCTAATGAGTTCACAGTTCTAGTATGAAGCTCTTCACACAAGAACACCACTTGTGAAGAATATTCTCACCAAAGTAAGCTGGAATTGACTCTCTAGCAATGTGGACTTACAACTCAAGGAAGACTTTTGCTGAAAAAGAACAGCTTTCTGCCTCCATATATAATACCCTATTTACTGTGCGGTAAAGCATTTTCCCAAGTATCCCTATCAGAGAGCCTAAAATCAGAACTCT
The DNA here is from genome assembly GCA_004320025.1 of Laticauda laticaudata. Classification (NCBI taxonomy): domain Eukaryota; kingdom Metazoa; phylum Chordata; class Lepidosauria; order Squamata; family Elapidae; genus Laticauda; species Laticauda laticaudata. The sequence goes on along the minus strand of BHFT01018887.1, from coordinate 26,102 downwards.
GAGGTATAGAATTCTGAGTGAAATTTGATGTTTCAGCCTGTGAAATCTATGAAGTGACTTTCAGCCTGTGAAAATGTTATCAGGAGAGTAAAACTACCAAAGGCATATCAGCTGACATCAGCCAGAGTTGAAGTAAGAGCAGGAATGGGTTCTCCCTTTTCTTATTTATCCAGTTCTCTAACTTCTTCCTTGTTCACCTACAAATTGGTTCCAGTGGGGCAAACAAATCTGAGAGCAGAGGAAGTCCAGAAGTGGGATGAAGGGGAAATGTATAATGAGAAAAAAGCTGGAGAATGAAGGAGCTTTAAATCTAAATCTTACTGACTGAAATCTACTTTCATTGCACAGCTGTATTGTTATGCCCATATCCCAGAGAATAACCCACTTTGGGATCTATTACTTGCTAAGCAATTATTAGAGCTGAAATTAGATTTCAGCCCATGGAAACGTCTAGAGGTATACTTCGGTGTGGATGCAGAAAAATGCCATCAGCAAAGGGGCTAGTTCTAATCTCTCTTCAATGGCCATCTCAAAGTATTGGCATCACTCTGTATGTCACTCTGTATAAGGTTTCCTGCTTGAGCAGAGGATTGGACTAGAAGAGGCCTTTCAACTCTATTATTCTGTTATTCTGTCACTGTTTTTGAACAATTTTGGTTTCAGCTCCATTTCACATTTGCTTGCCTTGTCTGCTTTTCCTCACCTATGGATCAGGAGAAGCCATCCTTATAGCAAGCTCCACAGAAATTCAGAAACCCAATATTTCAGCTTCTAAATGTACAACAATATAGTCATCCAGGCATTTTTGACCAAAGCAGGTTCATAATTATCTCTGAGTTAACAGGTCATATATATCAGTGCAACAAGATTTGTGGATATCCTATGTCCTTCATAGATGCCATTGTATGTTGGTAGCATCTAAAAGGCCTGCCAGTTGAAGTTTTCCAGAGTGACTCTCAGTCAGAAGCACCTAAATGTGTAGATTAAATCTGCCTCTCTGTTCTGCTTCAAATGGAGGAGCTGCCATAAAAGGCTAGACAACCATCATCAGAAAATCTTAGAAAAGCAACTGGGACACTCACAATTTCCTGGAAATACCAGTTTTTGACATCACAACTGATGTTCATTAAGACAGGGCAGTCAAACTCCTGGCCCACGGGTTGGATGCATCACACACTGGCCCATGCCCAGTTTAGCAAAGAGGAAAAAAAATACCAATACAGCATGTGATGTCGCCATGACGGTGTGAGTTTGACACCCCTGCATTAAGGGATACAAACTGGCCATACCAGTGGTGGTATGCTGCCAGTTCACACCGGTTCTAGCAATCCAGTAGCACCAGTCAGCAGTTGACCCTGCCCACCTGCCCCCGGCCCTTTCCTGTCCTATATTTCCTTTGTTTGATGCTCAGCTGATAGGCGCGGCAGAGCAGATTGCCACACCTCAGCTGTTTTACTCACAAGTGCTGACAGTAAGGCAAGTTTTCATGCTTAAAATTGCCTGTTTTAGAATGCTTCGAACCCGCAAAGTGCACACCCACAAAACCAGTAGTAAAATATTTTTAGTTCCACCACTGGGCCTCACCCTGTAAATACTACAAGCCTGTAAGTTTCCAAGCTTTTTCTGAGCCTGCTTTCTGTCGAGCATGGATATAAAGGAGGCCAGACTTTCCCACAGGAGGCCCAATGACGCATAGTGAAGCAAATCCAAACATACTGCTCTGTTCACCAAAGCAGCAAAGATACCACAAAGAACATTTTTTCTCCTTTCGTCTCCTCATCCCCCCACCCCTTTTGTGCTGTTCTCCTGAACTGTTTACATAAATAACTGCAGCTAGTCCTTGGCTTCAGAGCACTTCTTCAAGGATTCAGTCCAGCTTGAAAATGCAGGTCACCGTGACTTCCCCACTTTAGAAAGCAACCCGAGAAGGGAACTGAACTTAAAAAAAAAAAAAAAAAANNNNAAAAAAAAAAAAAAAAAGGAAGATTAGGGCAATGTGCTAAAACTGCAAAAGTTGATTGATTTCTAGGGCAAAGGAAAAAAAAGTCAATAATTTCCTCAGCATTTGTATCTCTTCTCCTCCTCCATTTTTTTTATTATCAAGCATTGACATCTTACTTCTTGTGGGATAAGATGTGCTTTATGTGGTGCCGGTATAATATATCCTTCTCCTCCATTCACAAATCCCACATCTTAGTTTGGAGCCTGACCTCCCTTTTACCATCTTTTTTTTAAATCAAGCATACAGGTAGTCCTAGACTTACAACCACAACTGAGGCCCAAATGTCTGTTGCTAAGTCAGATATTTGTTAAGTGAGCTTTGCTCCATTTTGCAATTTTTCTTGCCCTGGTTGCTTGAGTTAAATCGCTGCAGGTGTCAAGTTAATAACAGGATTGTTAAGTGAATCTGGTTTCCTCATTAACTTTGCCTGTCAAAGTGATAGCAAAAGCAAAGTGAAAGTGACAGTGTTTCTAATATGTAATTGGGTGGTACTCCAAATCTGCAAACCTGATTGGTCAAATTAAACTAAGCATTGGATTGTTCACTAGGAAACCAAGTCCAAAGAGCTGCTGAAGGCATGCGCCGTAGCGGCAATTTAGCAACTGCCCATTGGCTACAAGCAGGCAGGCCAGCCTTAATAAAAGGCTGGCCTCAGTTTCAGCCAGGTGGTTCCGATTTACTGACTAGCGAAGGAATAAAGCCTTGTTGTTGGAACCCGTCTACCTCGTGTGTTTTTTGACAAAACACTGGCGACGAGGATGGGATCGTCCTGAACGCGAAACCTGCACGCGGTGATAAGAAGTCCAGACGACAACAAAGATGCCTGGAAACAACGCACCGCCCGCACCTTTCAATCCCAACGAAGAGGATTGGGATTTCCTATGGCAGACCGCTTCCAAATGTATTTGGAAAGCAAATGAAATAGAAGGAATTTCAGAGCAACGTAAGAGGGCTGTGTTCCTAACACACTGTGGGCAACGGTTTTCAAGATGGCAAAGGCCCTAGCGAAGCCCCGGAGATGTCAAACAGCTAACGTGGCCAGAAATTGCAAGAATTCTAAAAGCACACTATGCTCTGGATGGTGTCAAACTTAATAAAGGCGACACGAATTTTACAGGAGAGACCAGAAAGAGAGAGAGACGTCGCCAATTTCGTCGCTGGCCCTTCGACAAATAGGTGGTGAGTGTGAATTCTCAAACCTTGACGAGGCAATGAGGGATCGAGTGGTGTTGGGGTTAAGAGACTCGACCACACAGAGTAAATTACTAACAAACCCAACATCACCAATAGCCAAAGCTATCGCGGAAGCCACAGCTGTGAAGCCGCGAAAAAATCCGCTGTCACTATGAAGAAAATGAACACACACAGTGACGAAACAAACCCGACCAAAGACAAAAAACAACCTACCACCACCACGCACCACGAAGAGTATGGCGAAACACCTGACTCTAGCGAAGAAGACGACGAAGTCCACCGCCTATACGCTAACAAAAAAGAGCGGAAAGAAGAAATTGGCGGGAATGCGCTGCTGCGGAGGAAACCATCCCCGAGCCGAATGCAGATTTCTTGATGCCATCTGCAGGGTCTGCAAGAAACGAGGGCCATATCGAGAAAGCTCTGCAGAAACAAGAAAAGCTACAGCCCAACGAGACACAGAAATTCCCCAATACAAGCTGAGCCAAAACGATCTGAGAGAAAGTGGCACAAAGACAAGCGAGCCAATACACACCAGACTGTCACTTATAGGAAGCGCTCAGACGGAAAGCGGAAGAAAGTTAAAGTCATTGTAAAAATCAAAGAAAAGCAGCTGCAAGATGGAAGTGGACTCGGGGGTCCTTCCTCTCCATGGTATCGTGGGACACAATAAACAGCTAATCCAGATATCAAACCCAAAGAATTCAGAAGCAGCACCTAACTCTCAAGGACTACCAGGGAAACCAAATCCCTTAGTCGGCATGGGACATTTCCGAGTCGCTTACAAACACACGTCAAGGTGCTACCGCTGACCATAGTTGACCGAGACAGACCAAGCCTCCTGGGCATCGAATGGTTCACGCCATTGGGCATCGGGATGACCGGGATCAATACGAGTACTACAACCGACTGGGAAGACGACCTCATCCGTGAATATTCCAGATGTTTTTGATAGGCTCACTTGGCAAGTATCGGGGAAATCCCATTTCTTTCAGTCTAAAACAATAGCCCACGAAGAATAAAGCCAGGTGAGTTCCTTTTGCACTAAAGGCAAAAATAGAGGAACACGCTGACAAATTAATAGCCCAAGGGGTGTTAGAACCTGTGGGACCATGCCAAGTGGGAAACACCTATAGTCACACCTGTCAAACCCGACGGGTCCGTTAGAATCTGTGGTGACTATAAGGCTACCTGAACCACTCAATTACAACCAAGCGCAGATACCCGGTGCTGTAGTCAAGCATTTGCTTCATCCCTGGGAAAAGGAAAAGTTTTGCTAAACTTGACCTAGCACAACCTATCAACAGCTCCCAGTGGAACCCAGAAACTGCTGAAGCACAGAAGCTATAGTCACCCATAAGGGCGCATTCAAGTGTCACCTGACTCCAATTTGGAGTGAGTGTGGCCCCATCGGCGTTTTCCAGAGTCTAATGGAACGCCTCCTAAATGGCATACAAGGAGTCGTACATATTTTACGACGTCCTGATCTCAGCCAAAGATGAAACCCAATTTAAAAAAAGACTCAAAGAAGTACTAACTAAGTTCAGAGAATCTGGCCTCAAAGTGAAAAGAGAAAAGTGTTGCCTAATTAAGAATAAGCGTCGAATTCCTGGGCTATTTAATAGACGGAGAGGGTATACACCCTACAGACAAAAAATTAAAGCGATTAAAGACACACCAGAGCGCAAAAACAAGACCCGAACTACAAGCCTTTTAGGACTTAATAACTTCTATAATGTATTCCTGCCAATAAGGGCCACTATAGCAGAACCATTGCACCGTCTTTTAGACAAGAAAGCAAATTTGGACTTGGGGTTACAGAGAAAAGAAGCCTTCCAAAAAATATAAAAGCTTGCTAACATCATCAAACGTTCTAATTCAATTTAGCAACACACTGCCCTTAGAGGTGACCTGCGACGCCTCCCCATTCGGAGTAGGTGCCATCCTAAAGCCACCAACTACCTGATGGCAGAGAAGCGCCCGTCGCATATTATTCAAGGACTCTATCCAAAACCGAGCGGAATTACAGCCAATTGGACAGAGAGGTACTAGAATTGTCGCAGGAGTGAAACGTTTCCACAAGTACCTATACGGGCGGACTTTTCAAATTAATAACAGACCACAAACGCTAATAGGAATTTTGGCGGGAAACAAACCTACACCAAATATCCTCTCCCCAAGAATGACAAAGATGGTCGAAGTTCCTAGCGCCCTACTCATACACTCTGACACCCAACCGAGGAAACAAATTTCACATGCGGACACTTTAAGCAGAGCACCCTTGCCAGCGACTGAAGAAGACCCGGCAACAAGCGATGACAGCATTACAAATAGAGACTTGCCCCGATCTAACCGCATATCAGCTTATGATGTCGCCAGAAGCCACCGCAAAAGGCTCTTTGACTGGCCCGCGTTCTTAGCTGGGTAGGTAAAGGCTGGCCCGGAAAATCAAAAAACTGAAAACTTTAAACGTTTCCGGACCAGATAAACTGAACTTATTTTCATTTCAAAAAGGGTTTGTTTATATGGGGTGAATCGGGTGGTTATCTCCTAACAAACTACAACCTAGGGTACTTAGTATGCTACACGAAGGTCACCCGGGGATTGTAAAAATGAAAGCCTTGCTAGAAGTTATGTCTGGTGGCCGGGTATTGATAGGGACATAGAATACTGGGTAACCTCGTGTAACAAATGTCAAGGAATTAGACCATCCCCACCCAAAGCACCCATTAGAGATTGGGAAATCCCACGGGGCCCCTGTCACGAATCCACATCGATTTCGCTGGTCCAACGAAAGGACATACCTTTCTGATTGTTGTGGACACCCTATTCTAACTGGTTGAAGTAAAAATTATGCCATCAACAACAACTGTTAGTAATAAAACAACTGGACAGCCTTTTTTGCCACCCATGGCATTTCTGGACGTCCTCGTGTCTGAATAATGTACCACAACTGACCAGGCCTACACTTTGAACAATACCTTAGCCTCCCTAGGTATTAGACATGCCCTAAACCCCGCGCCGGCCTCCGGCTGCAAACCGGTAGGGCAGAGAGAATGGTCTGATTTACAAGGAAGGTTCAGAAAAAATGGACACTGGAGATGTACAGCATAAAATAAACCGATTGCTCACACTCCAGCACATAACAACCCAGTACCACAACCAACCAAGTCCCCGGCAGAGCTACTCATGAGGAGAGAAAACTAAGGTACAAACTTGATAGATTGCACCCCAGATTTCACGCCAGAAAACCCCCCTGACTCCTCTGCATGGTTTAGAAAATTTGGAATTGGCGATTTAGTCCACGCAAAAAACTTCACCGGGGACCCAGTATGGCTACCAGGACAAATTACCCAAATAACAGGCCCAAACCCTTGCGGTTAACAGTAGATGATGGCAGGGAATGGAAGCGGCACAATAGACCAGCCTTCGATCCCGAAATATAGAAAGAACCACAGATATACACCATTCGTCGAAAAAACCGACGAATTGCCAACTAAGGTGGGGGGGAAATGCGAGAATTGAATAAAGAACCGTTAAACCTAAAACCAATGAAACATATGAATAAAGAGCAAATAAAAAAAACTCACATGTTGGAGAGACTTGCGTGAAGAGCCCATCAGAAGGGGCCAGCCAGGCTAGCTCGACCTGCCCGGAGGAAACGGGAGGGAGCGGCAAAACCGCCAGCCTAAGAAACTCAGGGGTGGTGAAAATAGCTGACTCACCCTTCCAGACCGGATCCAGGGAGAAGAACGGACGCACAGCAAGCCGCCATCCGAACGGTCGAAGTCTTCACCAAGAATGAATCGCGCAAGTCAAGTCGGTCCGGAAAAGCCCCACCTACCTGCAAGACTACGTCACCACGTAGGACTGAACTAAGAGGGGAGGGGTGTTCTATATGTAAATTGGGTGACTCCAAATCTGCAAACCTGATTGGTCAAATAAACTAAGCATTGGATTGGTTCACTAGGAACCAATCCAAAGAGCTGCTGAAAGGCGGCAAATTTAAGCAACTGCATTGGCTACAAGCAGGCAGGCAGCCTGTATAAAAAGGCTGGCCTCGGTTTCAGCCAGGTTTCCGATTGTTACTGACTAGCGAAAGAATAAAGCCTTGTTGTTGGAAACCCGTTGCTACTCGTGTGTTTTCTGAACAAAACAGATAGCAATAGGCACTTAGACTTATATATCCACTTCACAGTGCTTTACAGCCTCTCTAAGCAGTTTACAGAGTCAACCTATTGCTCCCAACAATCTGGGTCCTCATTTTATCCACCTCAGAAAGGATAGAAGACTGAGTCAACCTTGACCTGGTGGGATTTGGACTGCCAAATTGTAGGAAGCTGGCTGCAGAACTAGCTTGCAGTACTGCACTCTAAACCATTGCACATTAGAGGATCACACAAGTCCAGGGACATGCAACCATCATAAAATATGAGCCGGTTGCCAAGTGCCTGAAGTTTGATCATGTGACCATGGGGATTGCTACAAATGGGCTTAATTGTGAAAATGGTCACTGGACACTTTTTTTTCAGTGCCATTATAACTTTGAACCATCACTAAATGAACTGTTGTAAACCTGAGGACTGCCTGTACGTTATTCTACTTCTCCACCAATTTTATTCCTATAAACTGTTTTCACCGTGTACCTGAATACAAGGAGCTATTTTGCTTAACTATCAATCTACCTACCCACTCAGTTAGTACAGGCACCCTTGACTTGTGACGATCTTCAATTTCTCAGGCAGATTGCTTACCATCATACTGTCCACGTATGATATTTGGTTCTGTCTGCTCGGAACCATTTTGCTGAGATCTTCTCCTTCCTTCCTTTCCTTTCTTCCTTCTTTCCTTCCTTGCTTTGACAGGCTGAGATGATTTCCTTCTAGCTCTCCACAGAGTTCCATAGTAAAGCTCCCATTTTTGTAAACTGCATCTGTGAAATTCAGTTGCATTTGAGACCATTTCCCCAGTTTTGCAATTTCGCCCAATTTTCAGTCTCTCCTCTGCTTCCTAGTTAATCACTTTCAAAATCCTTTGTAAAAAGCTAGTGGATTTGCCTTATTTACGTAAGTAAGCAAGAACAAACTTACCTCGTCCCAGAAGTAGAGTAAGTTAATGCAATAGCACTTAGACTTAATATACTGCTTCACAGTGCTTTACAATCCTCTCTAAAGGCCCTGTCACACTGGCCCAACAGATGCAAAACGTTTGTAAAAAGACACGAGCGGACGAGAAAAATGTTCCATCCGTTGTTTCCGCTCTCAAAAAGGGGCAAAAATTTGTTAAACAGAGCGGATAACACGGAAAGGAACGGACGGGGGCAGGAAGGACACAGAGCGGATGGAAAGCGGATGCGGAACGGAAGCCAGCGGATAGAAGCGGGATGGAAGCGGATGCAGAGTGGATGCAGAGCAGATGCAGAGCGGATGTCCCCCGTATGCCTAGAGGATGCAGAACGGATGCATTGGATACATTTTTCCGCTCAAAAAGTTTTGAGCAGCTCAAAACCTTCTGAGCGGATGAAATGTCAATAGACGGATGCTGGACGGATAGAGAGGAAGCAAAACGGAGGCAGTGAGTACAGAACGGAAGCATCGCGTTAACAACGGATGGCAAGTGTTTTTCTCCGTTTTACATCCTCTTTCCATCCGTTGGTGCAGTGTGACAGGGGCTTAGGGGTTTCCAGAGTCAACATATTGTCCCACAATCTGGCTCCTCATTTTACCCACCTTGGAAGGATAGAATAGGCTAAGTCAACCTTAAAACTGTGAGAATCAGAGAAGAGCAACCAGGATGATTAGGGGACTAGAGGCTAAAACATATCCAATGAATGGTTGGCTAGTCTAGTAAAGAGAAAGAACCAGGGGAACATGATAGTGGTCTTCCAATATTTGAGGGGTTGTCACAAGGAGGAAGGGGTCAAGCTATTTTCTAATGCTCCTGTAGGCCATACCAAGGAATAATGGATGGAAACTGAACAAGGAGAGATTTAACCTTGAAACAAGGAGAAACTTTCGGACAGTGAGAACAATCAATCAATGGAACAGCTTGACCTCGGAAGTTGTGGGAGCACAACCACTTGAGACTTTCAGAAGAGATTGGACTGCCATTTGTCAGAAATGGTGTAGGGTCTCCTGCTTGGCAGGGGGTTGGACTAGATGACCTACAAGGTCCCTTCCAACTCTGATAATCTGTAACTGAATCTAGGTGCTGACAGCCAGCAATCAGCAGAAGTAGCCTGCAATACTGCATTCTAACCATTGTGCTACCATGGCTCTCAGTTAACCTGTCATTTCTCAATCTGTGGTCTGCGGACCGCTGGAGGGGGGACTGCAATATCATCACTGGGAATCCACAAGTTCTTGAAGGAATTTTATGATTAAAAACTTGTGTTACGTTTTGGTGGTCTGTGGCCATGATCCGTGGCCACAAAAGGTATTTAAATCGGTGGGGCGTGGTAAAGAAAAGGTTGAGAACTACCTAGTTAAGCCATTTCTGTCTCCCTACATAGAAGCTTTACACTCTGCAACAGGGTTACAGCCATGGAAGAAACACCAGCCACAACAAAACACATCATCACTACTGTGACCACTTTCAGTGCAACATGCCAGAAGGAATGATGTCTTAGGTCAAAAAACTTTCCATTCCTCCTTCTTTTTTAAAAAATCAGGCAGAGAAATCGACACAGCATGTACTGAAAACACAGGGGAGGGAGAACTTATCATTTGTTTTTCCCTTTTTTGTGTACAGTAGGGATGAGAGGATTTGTGTGACTTCAGAGTTCTAATAGCTCTTAAATTACCATTTTTACACTCTTCTGGGGATCCACTGGAAGGAGGATGAATTTCTAATTCATGGTCTCTGCTTGTTCTCCACATGCTAAGGTTGAAGGAGCAAAGCTAAAGACACAACCACCTTCAAAACATGTTGGAAGAGCTTTAGCTGGGGAGATCAGGGGCTGAATTCTGTTAAAAAAAAAACACCTCTCTGTGTGTGTGTGCGTGTGTGTGTGTGTGTTATGGATATTCAACCTGGGGACCAAATAATATTTCCCTGCCAATGCCTATGCAACCTAAACTAGGGTCCTTCATTCCATAGAGATTTCTGGAAATCTAATTAAACTCTTATTTTTGGAACTGAGATGTAAATGTGTAATCCTCAACTTGTAATCATTAATGCAAGCAGTGGTGGTATTCAGCCAGTTTGCACTGGATTGGGCAAACCAGTAGCAAGGATTTGGCATGGGTCACCTAAGCTCTTCTGAGGCCAGGAAGCTCCCCAAACAGAGCATGGAGGGATGCTGCGTGCCTGTCCCATGCTCTGTTTCTTTTTCCTGAGACTTAGAGGAGCCTTATGAGAGCAAAAACACCCTCCGAGGCTCCTCTGAGGCCCAGAAAGCCCAAAAAAGTGGGTGGAGGGTGGCTGAAAAAAAGAAAAAAGCCATGGCCACCCAGTCACATGGCCACCAAGCCACACCCGCAGAACCAGTGGTAAGCATTTTTGAATCCCACCACTGAATGGAATTGCATCTACTTGGAGGAAAGTACTGTATAAAGTGGGGTACCCTAAGCTCTGTCTTATACCCAATACTCTTCAATATCTTTATATATGATTTAGATGAGCAGATAGATGGGGAACTTGTCAGATTTACAGACGACACCAAGCTGTCATAGATAGCCAACCTTCCAGAAGATAAGCTTCATGAATATTAGGCACTATCTAACAAAATAAAATTCATTGGTGAAAAAAGTCGAGTTCTATATTTAGGCAAGAAAAAACAAATGCACAGGTATAGTATAGGTAGTACCTGGCTCAGTAGTAGTAACTATGAGAGGGATCTTGGAATCTAGTGGACAATCACATAAATATGAGGTGACAGCTGCAGCTGTCAAAAAGCCAACTCAGTTCTAGGCTGCATTAACACAGGGATAGCATCAAGATCACGAGAGGTGCTAATACCTCTTCATAATGCTTTGGTAAGAGTTGGTAAAACTGGATGCTGTATTCCACACTTGGATCCAGTTTTAGCATCCAGTTTTAGTCACCATAGTATAAAAAAAGATGCTGAGAGTCTGGAAAGACTACGGAGAAAAACAAAGATGATTAGCTGAGTGAAGGCTAAAACATATAAAGAATGGTTGCTGGAATTGGGTATGTCTAGTTTGATGAAAAGAAGAACCTCATATTTATGTGACTGTCCACTAGATTCCAAGATCCCTCTCATAGTTACTACTATTGAGTCAGGGATGGAGATGGTTCCAGTGGAACAACTTGATGCCAGAAGTTGGGAATGCTTCAACACTGGAAGTTTTTAAGAAGAGATTGGATAACCATTGTTTGAAATGGTATCGGTTTTTTTTTCTCCCTGAGCAGGGGATTGGACTAGAAGACCTCCAAGGTCCCTCCCAACTCTGTTATTCTGTTAAACGTCTCAGAGACTGAGGACATGGGATATACTTCTGAGACCACCATCAAATGGCATTATGCAATTCTTGGTGCAAGCTCATCTCCATATGTTCTGTTAACGAATATAACAGGTAGTCTTCAATTTGCAGTCATAATAGAGCCCAAAATTTCCATTGCTAAGTGAGATAGTTATTAAGTGAATTTTGTCCCTTTTTATGACCTTGTTGTTAAGTTAGTCACATGGTTATTAAGTGAATCTGGCTCTCCTGATGACTTTGCTTGTCAGAAGGTCACAAAAACTGATCACATGACTCTGGGACACTGCAACCATCACAAATACAAGTCAATTGCCAAGCATCCAAATTTTGATCATGTGACCATGAGGGATGTCACAACAGTTGTAAGTGTGGAAAACGGTCATAAGTCCCTTTTTTCAGTGCTGTTGTAACTTTAAACAGTCACTAAATGAACTGTTGTAACTTGAGGACTAGCTGTATTCAGTTTTGAATGCATATTTTGTTTTTTCTTTGTTTTCTTGTTGTGAGCCATCCAGAGTCATTGAGAGTCAGGCAGTACACAATTTTAATAAATTAATATTTGATTTTTGTCCATACTTTTTCCTATAATGAGCTAGTTTAAAATTGTAATGCTGATCTATCCAGATTTTAAAAAAAAATTATTAAAAATAACATTAAAAAAGTATTAAACATGGTAAACTTTCTTTGTCATACTTTTCAGTTTTTACATTTCAAACTAAAGAAAAATCAATAGCAATGATTGAATAGCAATAGCAATAGCACATTTCAATTAAACCTAAATTCTAACTTTAATTTTATAGACTTCCTTTCATGTCTCTCCATGTGTGTTCCATACTTTATAATATTCGGATACATCTCATTCTTTTAATTCTAGTGTCAAGCTATCTAATTCAGCACATTGAAAAATCTTATCTATTATAGTGTCATCATTTGAAATTTCTTTTGACTTCCAATTTTGGGCTAGTTATGTTCTTGCTGCTGTAATTACATGGATAATTAAGTAAATATCTGATTTGCAAAAGTTATCTTTTATACCTAATAGGAACATCTCTGGTACAAAGCTAATTTTTAAACCTAACATTTCTTCCAGCCATAGCCAATTTTTTTGCCAAAATTCCTGTATTTTTGTTTTTAGTCCCATCACATATGGTAAGAACCCTGTTCTTTTAAGCATTTCCAACATAGAGGTGATTGAGAACCATACATTTTTGCTAACCTAGTCTGTGGAAGATGCCACCTATAGAACATCTTAAACAGGACTGGTTCTTCATACATTTTATGGTCTCAAGTACATATTTATAGAGTTTATTTATTTTGTCTCAGGCACAAATAATATTTTATCTAATATTGTGTCTTGACAACTGATTTTTAAGTTGCCTGTAGGTTTTGGAAGTGCAATATGTAATTTCACATTTAAAAAGCAAATACATGTTTTTTTTCTCCCTAGCTTTATTTATTATTGCATGTACCATGCTTGCCCAAGATTGATTTTTTTATATTTTTCTTCTCTGCAAATAGATTTTAAAATATGCTCATATATCACAGTCTAAACAGAAGTTTTCAAAATATATATTTGACTTCCTTATAATTATTTGGTTTACTCTATTTCCTTAAGCTGTTCCCTGATCTAAGCCATTGTTAATCTATATCCTCAAGGGTGTTTTTTTTTAAGTTTATTTTTTATCTTCAGAACTGCATTATTGTACCATCAGTGTAAAATTAGGGTTAAATAAGTGGAGTTTATTTTGGCTTGACTTTTAACAGTGCAACTCAGTTCTCTGAAGCCTCTGTCATTTAGAAATTATTTATCTAACTGACAGCTGACATTCTTGTAGTTTTGAATAGAGGTGTGGGTTCTTGTTAAACAAACACAATATAAATTGTATACAGTGTTGCCCTTTAGATTTGAGCTGTGCACTGCATCAAACAAGAAGGAATGCTTTGGAACTGGAAGATAAATATGAATAGTTCTTGATTCATTAAAATAATAGCTAACTTCTTTTTTCTTTTGGTTTATGGAGATTCTCAGTTCTCCAGGTCATGGTTGTCCCAAAGGTGTTTTTTTCAGGAGGCAATTGGACTTTCTGGTTTTATCTTTCTTCTTTGAAGACATTTCATTTCTCATCCAAGAAGCTCCTTCAGCTCTGACTGGATGGTGGGGAATGGAAGGATTTATATTCCTTGCAGACAGATGGACATTTACACCCATTTATACCCATTGATGTCATTTGAAGATTTATCTGTGTCCTCAGGGTCACCTAAGTAGCAAACCTCCAAGTGGCCTCAACAACTCTCTAAAATAATGCAAATGACCAGATGTCCACAAGGAGTATACATCTTTTCATTCCCCTACTACCCAGTTAGAGCTGAAAAAGCTTCTTGAATGAAAAGGAAATTATCTTTGAAGAAGAAAAAATAAGAAAGTCCAATTGTCTCCTAAAAAAACCCTTTGGGTGTAAAAGTTCTAATTCAACCATGAATAACCAAATGGCTGACACTCTCCCTCCCTCCCTCCCTCCCTTTCTCTCTCTCTCTCTCTCTCTCTCTCTCTTTCCCTCTCCCTCTCCCTCTCTCTCATCCTATTTACCTCACAATGTTGCTTAGGGGAGTAAATGAGAGGAAAATCCTACATAGTGTATGCTAGGTTGTGCACGATGAATTGTACCAGCTAATTTCTTACATAATTGTTGGTGTAGTTTCTTTTCAACTGAAGATCTTATGGACTGAATCTGGGAGTTTTACAAGTCCACGTTCCACCAACTTGTCCCAAACTCTCACAATCTGGTGGACTGAGTTAAAACAAGATCCAAGGAACATTGCAGATGATGAGATATATAGATATACTGTAAGCATTCCATTTTCAAGCAGTTCTGATAATAAGGACAAGATCACCTTTGCCTTTTTTAGTTATAAAGATAAATAGTAAAATACAGGCAAGTTCACTTTGCATTAAAAACTCAGAGATGGATAACATCATCCCGACTCTGACTGATTATGTGCCATCAGATCAGTGTTGACTCCATAGATGATTGACAAATAGATGATCCCATTCTTTACCCAGATGTAAATTTTTTTATTTGTAATTTGGCCTTTAGTAGTCAGTGTAGGATGATATTAAAAGGGGGGAAATGAAGGTAGGCCAAATAATAATTAAACTTATAACAAAATGAAACTATGTATCATTTGTCATACAACCATAAAGATAATGCTTATTTATCATATTTATTTAGAAAAAGCTTATTTAGCACAACAAGCATGAGAGAAAATGCAAGCAATTGAAGAGTTTTGGTGTTGTGAGAAGATGGACAATGTCAATAAAGAAATTTCAAAATATGTTCATGTTTGGTGTTTTAACTTAAATGAAAGACTGAAACATTGCAAAAGGAGAAAAAAACAGATTTACAGGTAGTCCATGACTTACAACCACAATTCAGCCCAAAATTTCTGTTCCTAAATTAGACATTTGTTAAGTGAATTTTGCCCCCATTGCAACACTCATTTGAAAAATGGTCCTAAGTCACTTTTTTTAGTGCAGGTGTAACTTCCAACAGTCACTAATGAACTGTTGTAAGTCAAGCACTACCTGTATTACAAAGCTAAACAGTTGTGCATGCAATAAACTTAAACAGGAAAGTTGAAAAACCATTAAAAATATATTGAGCTGGCAGAGAACAATAATGATGCCATATGTCTTTATCTGTGGAGAGAGAGTTCATCGGTTTTAATATACGATGTTTAAAATATATGTGTTTATACTACTCAAGAATTTCACTTACCAAGAGAGTTACATATTATATCTTGTTGGGACTGTCACTGTCATTTTAAGAAACAGTCCACAATTTTTGTAAAGACAGGTGGGGTTTCTGCTGGTTTTATTTTAAACTTAGTTTTATGCAAAATTTCAAAATACAGCAGTACAATATCCGCAGAAACAAATTTAAAAAGCTCTCCTTGAGCGTGCAGCATATTCTACTACAGGAATGTATTATGCAATGATGAATTGATAACCGTCATGGTTGTATATAAACATGATCTATTTTAGATGCAGCAGAATCAACTGAGTTGTGAATTTAATGGCTAAAAGAAATTCAAATCCACCGCTATAAACTCTTCAAAGAAGAAAGAAGTCCAGTTGCAAAACTATACAAATAAGAAAGAATATGCTGCAATGAGAAAAATTAGCTGCTAAAGAGAAAAGAAAATATTCCATATGATAAATCTGTGAAGAGATAAAGTATGACATCACTTCTAAAAAAGTATAGGCAGAGACAGAAATAGCAATAGGTTCAGAAACAGAAGTAGAAACAATTTTAAATGCCCTTGATGGCTCATCACTAGTATATTGAAATATGTATTTTACACCCGGTGGAAGATTAGGAACCATCAGAAATATATTTAATATTCTATTTTACCAATTCTATTTTTTGCAAGTTAACAGGCATATATTGACAGTTTAATCTCTATACAACTCGTTTTCAGAATTCCCAGATTTAACAAGTCCACATTCCACCAACTTGTCCCAAACTCTTACAATCTGGTGGACTGAGTTAAAAACAAGATTCAAGGAACATTGCAGACAATGAGATATATAGATATACTGTAAGCATTCCATTTGCAAGCAGTTCTGACAGTAAGGACAAGATCACCTTTGCCTTTTTTAGTTATAAAGATAAATAGTAAAATACAGGCAAGTTCACTTTGCATTAAAAACTCAGAGATGGGTAACATCATCCCGACTCTGACTGATTATGTGCCATCAGATCAATGTTGACTCCATAGAGAAAGAGAGAAAGTCACCAACATAACACCAAAGAAAGATTCAAGTAAATATTCTGGAGCAAGCACATTGCAATGTTATTTGTTGAAGCAATTCTAGGCAGTATATAAATAATAAAAAATTCAAACAGTAGAAAAACACTGATGAAAAGAATTGGAAACATAACAATCTACATCAGGGAACAATGCTGTATAATCCTTGCCAGGTAATAATGGTAAGGCCTGATCTCTAATTGCCAACCTTCATCATTATGATGGATAAAGTGCCAGAAAAGGGGCTTCAGCAATTATCTCAGTGAATGAGAAAGTTCATATAATAATGATGGGAAAATAATAATTAAAAAATAAGCAAAAATATTTTTTTGCAAATCTCCCTTTGCTACCCTCATTTCTTTCCAATTAACATCTGAGGTATGAACTTGAATAAACATTATCTTTAAAGGTACAAGGAACACATATGCTGCTTCCCATTCACCAAGGTCAAAGGTCAAGAATTCAACCTCAGGGTCAAGAATTCTTCCTTCCAGATGTCCTGCCCTCCAAGGTCACTTGTTTTTTTTAAGACTGGAAATTAACAACCCTAGAAAATACCCATCTTAAATTATTGGAATTGGAAAGGGGTGAGGCCAGCTAGGATTGGAATACACTAGATCTGATGCTATTTTGCAGCATTTGCTCCTATTTCTCCTGAATGCTCTCAATATGTAAACTAGTATTTCAAGCTAGCAATAGCCAGAGTTGTTTTCCTTTAGATATTGCTCTTCCTGTATTTTCATCAAGCTACTCTAACGTTAGCAGGGCACTTGAAATGTTGGGGCTTTGTTAGGATTGTTAGTTAGTTACAGCACAGTTGGAAGGGACCTTAGAGGTCATCTAGTCCAACCCCCTACTCAAGCAGGAGATCTTATACCATTTTAGACAAGTCTCCTCCAGTGATGAAGCAGCCACAACTTCTGAAGGCAAGCCGTTCCACTGGTTAATTGTTCTGTTTGGAAGTTTCTCCTGAATCCTAGGTTGCTTCCTCTCCTTAATTAGTTTCCATCCATTGTTTCTTGCCCTGCCCTCTGAACCTTGGGAAATAAATTGATCCCTTCTTCTTTGTGGCAGCCCCTCAAATATTGAAACTGTTATCATGTCACCCATAGTCCTTTTTTTCTGGACTAGCCATATTTGTTTCCTCAACTAAACAACAAATTCTTTTGTTAAGGTTTTTATGAGGCATGTTGTTAGTGTTTTTTTGGGGGGGAAAAGGTATCTGAAGTTCATTTTGGCATGGGTTACACATGATTTCTCACAGCAGGATCTTTCATACAAGGCTGGTTTATATGAAAAATGAAGGGCTATGGTATCAGTGAAATGTTAGAAGTTAACCAAACTGTCACTGCATTCTAAGCGATACCAATTCTATGAATTTCCAGGAACTACATTTATGGAGCTGTGTACAATGATTTTTGTTTTCAGAGAAATGGGCCTTTGGAACCTTTTTTTTCCACTAAAGACAATGTTCTGATCTGTGTTTTCTTTTTTATGAAAAACCTGAAGAATATGGGCAAATTTTGCCTCCAAAGAAAGCTTGTTAAAAATATAAACACAATCTCTGAACAAATTTCAATATGCCAAGAGAACTTGTCTTCTGTTTAATATGCATCCAAAACCATCTGGTATTTTCCATTCATGGCCAAGAAACACAGTAATTTTATTTTTTTAGAGGATATTTGGAGTTTTATCTTGAAATTCATCTGCCTCTCTTGGATACCAGCTTAGACATGATGTTTCAGAAGATACAGTGGAGTTTGGCTCCAACTTGGGGAGGGGTGACTTAGCTTTTTCACTAATTGTCAAGGATGCTCTTTCAGAAAAGGACCCAGAGAAATCAATAGGAGTGGTTACATTAAATTTATCTTATTAAGCAAGACATTTATAAAGTGAGTTTTGCTCCATTTTACAACCTTTCTTGCCATGGTTGTTAAGTGAATCACTACAGTTGATAAGTTAGTAACAAGGTTGTTAAGTGAATAATGGCTTCCCCATTGACTTTGCCTGTCAAAGGTTGTAATCACATGACCTTGGGACACAACAATGGCCATAAGTATGAACCAGATTCTAATTTTGATCACAGGATCATAGGACTGCTACAAATGTCATAAGTGTGAAAAATGATCATATGTCATTTTTTTTCAGTGCCATTGTAACTTTGAATGGTGACTACATGAACTGTTATAAAGCAAGGATTACCTGTACCCAGAATCATGGACCACATCTACCTCTGCCTTATCCTAAAGGTGCTTTTTCAGGAGTCAACTGGACTTTCTTGTTTTTTCTTTTGAAGACATTTTGCTTCTTATCCAAGAAGCTTCTTCAACTCTGACAGGATCTTGTCAGAGTTGAAGAAGCTTCTTGGATGAGAAGCAAAATGTCTTCAAAAGAAAAAAAACAAGAAAGTCCACTTGACTCCTGAAAAAGCACCTTTGGGACAACCATGACCTGAATGACCAAGAATCTCTACAGGCGTTTACCTCTGCTTTACTACCTACTTTCAGTTTGATGGACAAATATAACCAACAAATCAGAGGAACAACCTTGGAGACACAAGTTTCAATATTCACAGTAGAGACCAGAGTTGGTATTCATCAGGTTCTGACCAGTTCTGGAGAACCGGTAGCGGAAATTTTGAGTAGTTCAGAGAACCAGCAAATACCACCTCTGACTGGAGATTTTACAGTATCCTTCCCCTGCCACGCCCACGAAGCCACACCTACAGAATCGGTAATAAAAAAAATTGAATCCCACCACTGGCAGAGATTAATGCAAGATGTAGAAACTATACTCCCAGGCGTACCACCAAAAGTATGGGTCCAATATGTAGTTGACACCTTTGTCATAACAGAAAAAGAACAACTAGAAAAAACACATGAAATAACACCTTCAAAGGAATAAAACTCACAAAGGAAGAAGAAAACTACAATATACATTCTTCCCTGATGACCTCATTAGGAGAGGAAATAACAGCAAATTAGAAACACAAGTTTATCATAAACTAGTGTTCCACTAGCCAAGTGTTCCACTTCCAAGCTAACAATAGAACCTTCAACTAGAGTCCCTATGTTAGAACATTATTTGGACAAGCACAAACACGCTGCAGCTGAACACCAGAAAAAGGAAATAGAGTGCCTATATATTTTCCAACAAAATAGATACCCATACATATTTATCAAAAAACACCTGATTATTCAAACCACTCCAACATAACTAACACAACTAGACATACAAAACACCTCAGAAATCACCAACACCCTACTACCTCATAGTTTCACCCTAGGACACAAATGAATTAAAAGTCCTTCAAAAATCTTAAATAAAGCAAAAGATCCAGTAGTTCAATAAGAAAAAACAAGAAAAACCTATGAACACACTGTGAAAGGATTGTAATAGTCACTATGTAGGACAGACAGCTCAAAACAAGCTGAAGTGCATTCATGAACACCAACTAGCAGTCAGCAAACACAATAAAAAACCCTTAGTCTCACATGGACAGATTCAACCATACTTCCAACTGAGAAACTGCGAGCATTCTAGACCCAGCTAAGTTAAAAAACACTAAGGAATTATTGGAAGCTTGGCACTCATAAATCAGCCATCAATAGATAGACAGAGATAAACAATATTGACACACCATTCAAAAGAAACAGTGAAAACACTAAAAAGGAAACAAAAAGACCAAAATATCTCCTTGCCAGTAATTGACACTCAAATAAGGGGGATTAACATGAGGATTAACATGAAGCAATCAAGCCATAACAATACTCCAATCAAATATCAACTCAGACAAACAGGGAAACAATAAACAACAGCCTAAGCAAGGAACTACCAAGAAAAAAACAACATTGCCATCAACATTGACAACACTGTACCAGAGAGCAAACCCTACTCTCTTCTAGCACTGAAGATGTTACCAGGTTAACTAATGAACCATCTACAACATAGATGTCAAACTCGCCGCATCACCTTGCTGTCACAAGACATTTCATGATGTTTTCCCCGTTTGTGGAGCTGGGGTGGCTGTGACACATTTGTGTGTGACACATTTGGCCTGCAGGCTGCCACTCCTGATCTACAAGAATACAACCAAGCTCAGAGAACATCAAGGATTCCACAAGAAAAAAACATTATTGGAAGGTTCAGCAACATTTCTACATCATGTCCCAAAGGTGCTTTTTTCAAGAGGCAATTGGACTTTCTGGTTTTTTTCTTGGAAGACATTTCGCTACTCATCCAAGAAGCTTCTTCAGCTCCAGAAAATCTAATTGGCTCTTGAAAAAAAGCACCTTTGGGACAACCATGATCTGGATAGCTAAGAAACTTCATAGACATTTCTACAGCATATTTTTTTTTCAGAGGAAATCACAGCAATAAACTCAATATGATGAAATAGCTAATGCCTTTGTAACCAGGTTGTTTGAGTCTGAAGAAAATCAATACGTCAAAGTTTCAGAAAATAAAACGCTTAATTGAGAAAGCTATTTTTAAAAAGACCTTTTATGCTGTCTTGTGATACAATTGTTTGTGTGATACTTGATGTGTGATACACATCAAGATAATATTTTATATAGTTTTGAGGTAAGCAACATGGGCTTGTGGACATCACCCTTGGTGCCTGCCAGGCTCACTGCGTCACCAGATCAAAATTTTAGATTTTTTTTAATAAAACAATAATAATCTGGAAAGATGCCGTGGTACAAGCCTTCATTTTATTTACAAAAATGCCTAGAGGGATTCTTTAGAAAATAATAATATTGAATGGCTTCAGGCAAGTGCTTTGTTTGGACGTAGGCCCATTAGCCTTGAGAAAAAGAGAGAAAGATGCTAGAGATCGTCTGAGGGGAGAGCTAATGGATGTCAAACCTCTCCTACTTGTCTTCTTAATCAGTGTTTTGTGACTGACTATAGCAATCATGGTAGCCATTTTAGAGATCACTCAAAACGTTTGCTTCCTGGCATAAGTTGATGCTGCCGTTTTAAAGGAGATGTTGCAGCTTCCTTGCAAAGGAAGTATCACTCTACACAACAATGCTTTTTACTGACAAAACAAACTCTGACATTCCAATGATTGTGTCACCTTTTTGAGATAAGCTAGTTTACAAGTAGA
Source organism: Laticauda laticaudata (assembly GCA_004320025.1). Taxonomy (NCBI): domain Eukaryota; kingdom Metazoa; phylum Chordata; class Lepidosauria; order Squamata; family Elapidae; genus Laticauda; species Laticauda laticaudata. Next base: position 4,540 of record BHFT01018887.1, on the reverse strand, counting down.
TGTGTGTTGGAACAACTCACCATTCTCTGATTAGTTGGATACAGTGGGAAAGCCTCAAGTTCACTGCCCATGTGCTATATATGTGCTCAAATTCTTAACCGATGTGCTCATTTTCAAATAAAAATGAATAAAATGAGAAGTCTGGTCCACGTGTTCTCTGATGCTGATAGATGGCTTGTCCTTGGATCCAGGCTGTAAGAGCACAGCATTACTTTCCTCGTGAGCTTATTTGAGTGATTATTTTATGGTATTATGGATTATGAAATAGTTAGTGAAGAATAGATGGCCATAAGGCTAAAAGCTCTCTGGGCATTTATGTAACATTACACATTTCACAAATCATTATCTGGGTTAGATAGAAGAATTACAGTTTTTTCCACTTAACTGAGTACCATTTATAATTTTTCTGGCAAAGATTCCTGGGTTATGATCCATGGTACATATGTTTTCAAATCTTTACCATTATTGTATGTGATGGGACCTTGGGCCACCTACTTTCAGACTGGAAAGTCTGAAAAAAAATCTATCTGCAAACCAGCATGGTAGATTATGATCCATAACCTTCAATAAAGAAGCTTTCATCCTGCAGTGAATTGATATGGATGGTAGTCAGTTAATTGCAAAAAACAGCTTGACTTGGAACAGCTTATAACCTACAACAACGGACTTTGAACTTGGTAAGTTTAAGACTTGTAGATTTCAACTCCCAGAATTCCTGAGTTAACATGACTGGAGGAGGAATTCTGGGAGTTGAAGTCCACAAGTCTTAAAGCTGTCAAGTTTGAAGACCCTTCTCCTACAATGATACTTTTTAACCATCAAACAACAATGTATACGTATCTCAGGTCGGGTTGATTGCAACCAACCATAATAATAATAGCAATAGTAATACCTGCTTACCAGGAAGCCTTATATGCATTAAAAACATGAGGTGTATTCAAGGAAAAGTTGACTAGATTCTCCAAGGATTGACACACAGAGAGAGAATATGAATCGGGGAACAATTTGCTGAAAAAGCAGAAATACAGTGAAAAGTGTCCCTAAGTAATAATCATTCTTTCTTGATAAAATTGTCTCTTGATAGGTTTTAAATCCTGCATATTGCTAAAACATTTATCTATGCCACTTAACTCAACGTGTCTCCTTACATTATCACTAACTTGATACCCTTTAAAGCAGGAGTCAGCAAAAATGCTTCAGATTTTCTTCCTTTCCTCTTTTCTCCACTCATAATTCTTAAAACATAATTCTTGGTGCTCCTGCGTTTTCATAGCCTTTCCAGTTTCAGGATGTGAACTGAAATTTTCTGTTATTGATCAATGATTAAGTGTGCATTCATATAAACACATATTTTCCACCTTTCAGGATTACAATCCATTACAAAAAAAAACCCCACAAATATATGTTTTACAAGAATAAAAGCCACATATTCCAAAAAAATGGTGATAAGGAAAAATAAATCATTGTATAATGGAATCGAGTACAGATGAAGGAATACAAGAAAATAATAGGCTATTTATGATGGTGAAAATATTCTAGAATAGCATTCCTACTAATTGCACCAGATTAATTAGGCTGATTAGTTTGGGTGATCCATGAAAACTCAGATTGATGAAATAAAATAATGGAATATACACACCATGTTTACTTGTCTCTTTTCCCAAAGATATCCCATATCTTACATGACCAACCCAACCCTATTCCCAATCCACTATAATCCAGACTAGAATATCGAAAGTTGGCATAAGGATCAATTTTGTTGTATATATGTACAATGACAATAAAGGTTATTATTATTAAGAAACACTCATGATCAGTATGAGAGACAAGGCTGCAGTGAGGAACTGCCTATCCTTTAAATTCAACAGATGAGTGGATTCATCTTCAGCTAAGCTGTGGTGAATTTTAAATTGTAATAACCCTCATCTTCTTTCCTTCCTGTTGGTATGAATAAATGGATGGTTCCCAATGTTTAATAGTTGAATTTACCCACGTTATGAATCTTCTTCCTAAATAAATAACACATCCTATCAGAAATCAAGATGAATTCTGTGGTCTAATAATGAATTCAGGTTTGATACCTTCCCACCCCCAAAAAGCCCTCTGGTAAATATTCAGAAGAAGATAAGATAAGTCAACCACAGAAGGTCAGCAGCAGACAAGAAAGCTAATTGCAGCATTATCCAGCAGCCATTAGAAAATAGTGCCCATTTTGTCTTACACTGAGTAATGACATTCTCATTTCTTTTTTCTTTTTTTTTAATGAATTATCTGGGGTCACTACCAGAACAGAACCTATGTGAAAGGAGAATGGCAACTATTTTTACAAATATTTCTATTGTACTTAAGAGCTACGGCTATCATAAAAAGAAGATAGCAGAGAAAATCAGATAAAATTGACCGAAATCTTCTGTTATTAAAATATTTGCTTAGATAATATGGGGCATTAAAATAAAATAAAAAATTGATTGTGTTTTTAAAGTGCTCCCCTTCCTCTCTCTTCCTATATTTCCCAAGCCTATTTTTCCATGTGTCCAATTTCAAAACTTGATGAGTTACTGCTTTACGCTCATGCTATTTAAATTTCATGTGTACCTGACTCTTAATTCTTTGCGTAGGTAGTAACATTGCACAGGGAACAATAACCTACTTTGGTTAGGAAATGTAACATGCAGAGATTGTCGCTTACTTGGTTTACTGTTAAATAAATTCAATTCCTGATAGTACCTGTTCTGTCCAGAAAGAAGCGCGTGAGACCAGGTTGCAACAATAAACTCTTTTATTAAACTTGTTAAGCAATAGTAATGGAACAACAGTCCAAGCCGCGGCAGCCCTTCTTATAGTGGCTTGCTCGCGGCTTGTGGCCAATAACATTACTTTGAGTGTTCCCGCCATCAGGTGGGCCAATCGGATTGGTTCCCTAATAGCCAATCTGAGAATGGCTTTCTCGGCCAATCAGATTAAGGCACTTGGAGCCTACCAAGTTCCATACACAACACCCATCCCCCCTTGGTTTCGTCCAATGTGCATCACGTAGACACGCAGGTAGGTGGGGCTTTTTCGAGTCCTGGTTGACCTGTGCAGCTCAGTCTTGGCGTTGTCTTCGAGCGGTTTGGACAGGATCGGTGTCTCTCTGGTCCTTCTCCATGGTACCTCCTGGAAGGGTGAGTCAGCCTTGCTGCTCCCGTCTGAGTCTCTCGGGCCGGTTGAGATGGCTCCGCCGCTCCTTCCTGGTTTGACCGGGTTGGTTGAGCTGGCCTGGCTGTTTCCTTCCAGGAAGGCCTTGCTTCATTCTCCTGCTCCCAGACTTCTCATTTGGGGTTCATCTAACCGTGAATGCTCTTTTTTATTTGTTAGATAGTCTTTTTGTAGTGTTTGTTGTCTTGTTATGGGAGGTTTGTCTCTCCCTTTTTTATTATTTTGTAGTATTGTATTTCCACCCCTCTCAGTTTTTTTTGGTTGATATTTAATTTTTTTGATCTGGTGGTGTTTTTTTCATTCGAGATTTGTGAGGAACAAAGCTGTCTATGTGCCATCTATCTATTCTCTACTGTCCTCTAGATTAGTCGGTAAGGAATGGGGTCTGTAATTTGGGGATTGTGGCTGAAGCCACAACGTTCCCCGGTGAGGTTTCTGCATAGACCAAGTGGCAATTTCAATGTTCGATATTTGCTGGAGAGTCAGGGGTTTTGTCCCAGGTGTAAGTGGTGTGCAGTCTGTCCAGGTAGAAATTGTTATATTTACTTTAGTTATTTTGTTGTTTGTGCTGCTGCAGGTTAATATGCTGTAGAGTTAGTAGTTCAGTTTAGTTTGTCTGCACGTCCCCTTGTCCATGTTCCATCTCGGCCCTTCCTTGAGTGTATCCGAACCTATGATGTCAGGCCTGCGGTATGCAGCCGGATGGCTGGCGCGTTGAAAAGCATGTCGGATACGCCTGGGCAAGGCCAGATACTGTTGAAATGCTAACGTGCTGTAGGGGAAGCTGGGGCTCTATCTGACACAGTATCATGCGCCCATGTGAGGAAAAGCTTTGTCTCGTGCTGTTTCATTACTGCCTTGCGGTGATTGTGGAAGCCGATAGAGGGTTGACTTCTAATTCCAGTTTGATGTAGGTCAGTCCACCAACTTATTAGGATAGGTGGTTTCCTTTTGTCCGTCCTGCAGCAAAGTCTAATTACTGATGTCTAGACCATGGAACCCGGGGGAGTTATTCCCATCTCTGACTGTGCCTGTGTGGGGGGGGTGTAGGCCCTCGATTTATTTGAGCAGTGCGTGGCAATGGTGTGCACATTCAAGGACGTTCAATGTCTTTGTCCGGGGCAGGGCCCTGGCACACAAATGTACCCCTGGGCCAGGGTTTTCTATTTTATGACTATGCTCAAGTGTCCTCGTGCATAGTGCACAGGTAACATCTGTCCATGGAGACTGTTTTGTGTATAGGTGACCACCCGCACGTCCATAAAATGCAACTGTTTTCTATAGAACGTTTTTGGTCTGTCGGGTGCGAAATGCTTAAAAGTCTCAGAGTTTGTTCCCTAAA
>BHFT01018885.1:0-22781 GCA_004320025.1 Laticauda laticaudata | reverse complement strand
CAGCACAAATGTAAGTACCCGCGAGAGCTTAAAAAAACAAATATATATATATGTATATATATATGTATATGTATATGTACATATGTATGTATGTATGTATGTATATGTATATCCTATTACATGGATCTCATCATGATCTCTCCAGTGATGTGAACATGACACAATAGATTTTTGTGTACTAAAATATGTGATTGAGAAAAATGGTCATTGTGCTATGCTGCTGTTTCTCAGCCACAATGCACATGCACACCTAGGCAATGACATCCTGCCAGGTGTGGAAACAGTTGTAGAAATAGCTGCTGGTCCATGATTAATTGCCTTTCCTGCACTATTCATGCTCCTTGCCTCCATCCTGTTTTTTAAAAGAAGGAATTCTTTCTTTTCAGATTATGAAACTTTCTCTGCCCAATAACTAAATTTGTTTTATCCTGTTGATAACCAGTTATATTTTTTTCTGGCTAGGAAATAATCAGCTGCAAGCTAGCACAATCAGTTGGTGGAAACTGTACAATAATATATATTTCCTGTACGCACCATGTACTTCCTTTGCAGCAAGCAAATACATCCGCAGCACTATTGTAATTTGCTGGAATATTGCCACAGTTGAGGAAGTATCGATAAGGGAGAGAGAGATGGGGAGAAAATGAATTACTAACCAAAGACAGTTTGGACAAGAAACTAAGTATGCCAAAAAGCCAATGAAATTCAATAATTTGAAAAAAGATATCAGTGCCAAGCACTGATATCTTTAAAAAAAAACCACAGTACTTTTTCATCAGTTTTGTAAAGAGATCAAGAAACTGTATTGCCATTATTACTGAAACATTCTGGCAGAGACTTGAAATTGTTTGAAATATTTTGATTAAGGAATGAATATATTCTAATCACAATAAATACTATTATATTTGTGTAGACAGCCACACCAGTTAGGAAAAAGACTGCCAGAGCTTACCAGCTAAGCAATATATATATGTGATATTGTGTATATTGGCGTCAGGGCAACTACTGTGAAAATCTTCATACAAATCTTTACTTAGCTATGAAATTCCTTGGGTCAACTTTTCATCTTCAACCTTACAGGGTTGTAGTAGTGAAGAACTATATATGCCACCAAACTTCTTAAAACCTCTGGANTTTACTTAGCTATGAAATTCCTTGGGTCAACTTTTCATCTTCAACCTTACAGGGTTGTAGTAGGGAAGAACTATATATGCCACCAAACTTCTTAAAACCTCTGGAAGAAAAAGGGCAGTTAATACTTAAAGAACATATTTTAATACTAACACTGGAGTAAAGAACAGCTTGTTTTTCTGTTAAATCAGAAGTCAATCCAAATCCCGTAAAGCTATCCTGTGCTGAATGGTATCCTACTAGGCCCGTGATGGTGAACCTATGCCACACATGCCGGAAGTGGCACCCAGAGCCATCTCTCTGGGCATGCTCACTGTCACCCATTGCTCTTTTGATTTCCAGCACACACGCACGCTCCCCTTTTGGCACTTGGTGCCAAAAAGTTTAGCCACCACTGTACTAGGCTTTGGGGAAAGTGATGTCCAGTGAACCAAATTCTCTGCTTGGCACAAAAGTGCAAAATTGAAATGCAATATAAAACAACTTAATGTTTGTATTTTACATATAGGCAACCTGTGACCTCCAGATGTTTCTGAACTGCACTGAAGTCACCATGGCTAATGATGAGGAACACCAGTGTATGGAAGGTTTATCCCCCTTGACTTAAAATGAGCATTCTGCTCTAAGTTTCATTGGTTTACATTATTCTGAAATGAAGCCATGCACCAGTAATTTTCCTGACGGCTTTAAGCAGAATATTTATTTACTATTAAATATTATAGCTAGAAAATCACATCAGCAAATTTTAAGGCAAAATGAGAGCTTTGAAAGGAGTGTCAAAAGATTACTTGCACGCCTTGTCTACATACAGCGGCATTTTGTAGGCTAATTCATCCAGAAACAATGTTAGCTTACCAGATGTAATCTACTTTTATATATACATTTAAATCAGTCTAGGAGTACAGGGTATCAGGGAAGGTCAAGTAGATAAGATAAATTTGTCAATAGGAACGAGAACTTTCCTAATGAATGGACTGTGTGACTGTCTCGTGTGCGGAAGTGTTGCTACAAGAGTTACCTGTCATCACTGTTCAATACTTTCTCAAAGAGATTTCATTGGATAGGATGTACTCGGGATCATGATTAGTGTTTGTTTGCTTTTTCTCATATCTGTTAATATTTTTAGAGTTTTGCAATGTTGGAAGTAATAGGATAAGCTTAGTTAAAGTATTCTTCCAAGGACTGGAGCTTCCTTATAGGAAAGATGGACCCACAGATTTTAACTCCTTATTGGCTGGTGATATCATCAAGATTGCTGAACCTAAGGAGGAAAAAGCCCAGCATAATCTTAGTTTGCCAAGTCAGATGAAATTAGACAGCTGTAGTAACTTAGCACTATCGGCTAATACAAAATATTCAGGTCTTTTGCCTCCCTATGGGGCTTGAAGCTATTCTTATTTATTAGTGTGGGTAGGATCAAACCAATTCCCTTGCTTAAAAATGTAAAACATATCTTTCACTGATTTGTCCCCAACTAAAATGGCATGACCTTATCCCAAATAACTATTTAATTCATGGTGACTACTAGCATACATCCAGTAAAAATCGTTCAATTAAAATTGCACTCGAAGAAAAAATACCCAAGATGTTTCCAGACAAGTTGTTTATTATGAAAATGTTATGGCTCTTTGTGGGGTGTTGGAAGAAGTCATGACCTACCAATTTCACTGTTCCTTTTCTTGCCATAAAAATGGGTTAAGGAAAGAAGATCAGCTGCATCATGGTTTGATTGGTGGGGCTTCAGTTTGAAACATACTCAGCCAAGCCAGCAGAACTATCCATCTTTATCCCAAAGCCAGAAACAGAAAATTAATCACTGATTGTTCTTCTTCCCTTTGCCCAGGTTATAACAGTGTGATAAAAGCAGAAAGCTCACTTTTTCTAATACATTTATAAGTTTACGGGCAATCTACTATTATAGTTACAATTTAGAAAGTTATGTTAAAGTTTAATGACTTACACTGTGACCCACCTAAGGTACTTTTTAATCCCAGCTGTAGTATGCATTCCCTTGAGAACCAAAATTATTCACTGGATCATGTATAACTATTATCACATACCACTAATGAAAAAATGGTGGAAAAATAGAATTGAAAAACTAGTAAAAATGAGGTTAAAATATTTTGGGCTTTTTGAATGCAGACTGCTGTCTTTGCTCACAGCACATTGAAAGATATATTTCAGAAGGACTCTAACTTTATGGCTTCTCAGAAATAAGCATGCATGGAATAAGCAGCTGTCTTTGCTATGTGGTTTTATCTGAATTAGTGAACTGCCTCCACTGGCAAATCATAACCTGAAGGCAATGTCTAATGATACATTTTTTTTCTTTTTTGTCAAAATCTTTTTCTAATTTAAGCCTTTAACAAATTTTAAAGATAATTTCTCCAGAATAAAGATGTTAAAAGATGAAACAATGTTTTAAATGCATAAGTTAAAAAGTTATAGAAAACATTTAGTGTGTATTATCCCTTTTCTTCCATTTGTTTTCTTGACCATTCCACAATCTCAATATGTGTACTTTACATTGGACATTGAAGGATCTGCTTAAGTCATTTCATCAGTTATTTCTTATGTGCCTCATGGCTGTTTTCCAAGAATACATCTTCCAAATGTTTAAATTTGCCTTGTTGTGTGATGGGTGGTATGTACCAGAGCTATTCTGCTGATTGCCGACTGCCAGCAATTTGGCAGTTCAAGCCTCAACAACTCAAGATTGACTCAGCTTTCCATCCTTCCAAGGTCGGTAAAATGTGTACCCAGAATGTTGGGGGAAATATGCTGACTCTGTAAACTGCTTAGAGAGAGCTGCAAAGCAGTATGAAGTTTGAGTGCCATTGCTATTACTATTCCTGTTGAAATGTCATTAGACTTTTATTGTGAATATATAGTATTTGCAATTTTTATATGCTCTTTTGCAGAAGGACTCCTCGTTCCTTCCTTCATTTATCCTATTTCAGTCTGGTTATCAGATTACCTTTCCAAATGTTTGCTTCTGATATGTTTTCGAGGTTAAAATTGCCATGGTTACTGTTGAGACTTCTGTTCTCTTTCCTCTGAGGAATCTGTTGAAAGGAACTATTCCCAGAAGAACTGGAATAATCCTGTCAGATAACTGTAATTAGTACCAGTACAGTGTGTAAGTGTCTTTCTCTATGGGTGTATAGTTTTCACCATATGGAGTTAAAAACAACCTCAAGTATTATTTTAATATATCCAATCATTTACTGTCAAAAGCTACCTTGAAAAATTGGATTTGACTGATAGATTCATATCAGTCAAATATGTAGATTCATATCAGTCAAACATATCAGTATCATAGCTACAGTATGTTCTACACTGAATATTTTAAGCATGAGTATGCTTAAAATAGTAAAATAGAAATTTGTATACCCTTTCCAAATTAGTTACTAGTTTCTGCAACTTTTTGAAGATTCATCAAATGCATCTGATGAGAAGATTTATATTTTTGTGTATTATTATTGACTACCGTATATACTCGCATATAAGCCGACTTTAGAACGCTTTTTTTTTTCCCCCAAATTTGGGGGTCGGCTTATACGCCGAAGATTATATCTGGCTGCCCGATTCGCGCGAGAGAGCCAAGACTCTCATCGCCTTCACGGGCAGCGGCTTCGCGCAATGAGAGCCAAGACTCTCATCGCCTTCGGCGGGCAGTGGCTTCGCGCGATGAGAGTCTTGGCTCCCATCGCCTTCCGCCGGGCAGTGCCTTCGCGTGATGAGAGCCAAGACTCTCATCGCGCGAAGCCGCTGCCCGCGAAGGGTGATGAGAGTCTTGGCTCTCATTGTCGCGAAAGCCTGCTGCCTGCGAAGCGATGAAGAGTCTTGGCTCTCATTGCGCAAGTCTGGCGCAGCCAGATTTTTCGCGTTAAGCCGACCCCCAAATTTGGGGAAAAAAAAAGCCGTTCACTCAATGGTATTTGGGGGTCGGCTTATATGCGAGTTTTTTCAAAAATCCTCATTTTGGGGCAGTTTTTAAAGGGTCGGCTTATACGCGAGTATATACGGTATGCCAAAAAAGCATCTACTACTTTTTTTCCACATACATTTCCCACTAATGGATTGATTTTCTTCCACTGCAAAAGCAAAAGGAAACTCAGCAAAGGATAATTTGAAATTTGGATTGCTTGGGCTGATCTATGGATTGGATCCACAAAATCTTTCCTGTTAGAAAAACTCCTTGCATTGTCCAAAAGCTTTTGATCCAGTAGAATTCAGTTGATGGATCAGAGGTTATTCCTTCTTTCTATGATAGGTTCCTTAGTTGCTGGCTGGTGGACTTACTTAAATATTATTGGATGCTAGTATAGTGATGCTGAATATGCAAAAGGAGTGCAGCCTAAAGGAACATTACCTTGTACTGCAATTTTTTTCTATTCAGGAACTGCTTCTGATGAGAGAAGAAAATAGGACCAACTTAGAATGAAGGATAAATGTACAATTCATAATTTATAGGCAATGTGGAATTAAACTATAGATATTAAAACCTGTGGCTCTTATTAACATATAGGGGATCCACATAAAGTAGAATTGTGACCAGTTGAATAGAGACCAAGATGGTGCAACAGACAGAAAGTCATGGATTTTATACATTTGCCCAGGGGTGGGATTTAAATTTTTTAACAACCGGTTCTGTGGGCATGGCTTAGTTGGTGGACATGGCCTGGTGGTCATGTGACTGGCTGGGTGTGGCCAACTCAATATCACTCACATTGAGGCACGCATCTCCTCGCCTGGCCTCTCATGACTGTGGGGATGCTGCAAAAGTCGTAGGTGTGAAAAGTGGTCATAAGTCTCTTTTCAGTGCCATTGTAACTTTGAATTGTTACTCCACACAAGCAAAGTACCAGCAAAGGAGAGGAAAAAAAAACTCCAGAGATGTTCCTGAGACAGGAAGTCTAGTCCTGCCAAGAATGTAATAAGGGTTAACGGAGAGGCAGTTTCTGTAAGCAACACCAGAATGTTTCCTTCCTGCCTTCTGTGCAGGATTAGGCCAGTAATTTCTTCTAACAACCGGTTCTCCCAACTGCTTAGAATGTTAACAACTTGTTCTAGCGAATAGGTGCGAACTGGTAGAATCCCACCCCTGCATTTGCCTCAACAGAGGATAGTAATTGTATCTTAGAAATGGTTAAGCCATTTCCATACTGAGCAGAATAGAAATCTACTTTACATATACAATCTCACTCTCTTTCCTCTAAGGTGGACTGTCAGATGAGCAATGACTGAATCCTCTGGGGGCACCTCTTTTCTTTTTGTCCTGCCCATGTGCCAGTTGGCACATTCAAGTTCAGATGCAGCTTCTAGAAATTAGCTGTCTATAAAGAGATGTCAAGATTGCCAGTGAAGGTTGGGGGGGAATGGATNAAGTTCAGATGCAGCTTCTAGAAACTAGCTGTCTATAAAGAGATGTCAAGATTGCCAGTGAAGGTTGGGGGGGAATGGATGACAAATGGAATACCATCAGGAATTCCTCCTCCTCCTCCTGCCCTTGCTGGTTTCCCATATTTAAAGATAAACACAAACATTGTCATTGACTTCTTCCTGACCAGATTCCTCTGCTTACTTGCCCTACCCTCCATTACTAGGTTGGAACTTTGGCAGAAGCTACTACATCTTTTTCTTAGAATTTTCTTAGAATGGCTGGAGCTTATTTTGCATCAGGTGCCTTCCTTTGAGAAACTTGGATGATCCAGAAAATTTGCAATCTGGGCTTCTGCTAGTAGCATCTTCTATTTCCTCCCTGATATTTCTGCTTCATACCATTTAATATGCATTGGGGTTTTTTTCCATTATTCTTCTGCCCTGACTATACTTTGGAGATTATAGCCACTCATCTGGAGCAGTGGCCAATGCGTTTTAAGTCTTGGATCCAATATGAGTATAGGATAGCTAAATAAAATAGCTATCATGACTGATAATAGTTTTTCTATTTATGAAAAAGGGCTCAACTTCTTTCTAGCAAAAAGGAAGTTCAATAGGGACATACATGACATTTAATTAAATATTAACCAACCTGATGGAGCACATTATATTTGTATTAAAGCTTCAACTGCTGTAGATGCACAAAGCTAATGTAAACTATGCTCAAGGGACTGGAACATGTGCTTATTCTTCCATGACTATGTGATCTACGGATGCGGTGAGTATAAAGTGCAAGTGTTTTCTTCTTAACAAACAATCTGTGCTAAAGAGCATTATTTATTTCATGTTATAATATTTTATATATGTAATATTCCTCAATAACATTCTGTTAATACTAATATATATATATATATGGCGGGGTACTTACATGTGTGCTGTTCAGCTTCCTTCGGTTATTATCCGCACATCATTGTAGTGCTGGTTAAAGTTGTAGCAACGTTTCAGCAGAATCTCATCTCCATCATCAAGGCCTCTCTGATATTTGGAGTTTCGTATGATGATAGCCTGACCCACACATACGAACTCAATACAAGAACCTTGATGTACGGAGATGAGATTATGCTGAAACGTATGCTAATCAAATTTAAAAAATTCACTACAATTGACAATGTGATCATTACCCGAAGAGAAAGCCTGACAGCACACAATGTAAGTACCGCGAAAACTTAAAAAAAAAACAAAAAACCCCTTAATAGACTGGTATTAGCCCTATGGTGAGATACCTCCGCTACGCAATCCTATATATCACTCACACGGAAAAGTATAGGGATTTATATATGTATATATTTAATATAGGGTGACGTATATATTTATACGAATATGATATACATTTAAATAATCGTAAATCCAGTATGTCTATGCTGTTGACATCTTTCTTCGGAGTATTATCCATCGTCATTGTTTAGTCTTGCAGTGCTTTCTGTACAAACAAAACATAGCTATATATCATTTGTCTCGTGTGTGTGTGTGTGGTTGTGTAAAGTAGATATATAGTGATTAATATACATACTAGTATATATATCAAATACACACACACACAACACTATATAGTATATTACTGTCAATTCCTTCAGAAGCTTGATGATGGCTACTCCGAGTGAATGGGGATGTCAGAGGTCAGAATGAGATTCTGCTGAATGACGTGTGCAACTTTAAAAGCACTACAATGAGTGGGATAAAACACAACAACTACGCACACACACGACATATAGTATATAGTATATATGATATTCTTTTAAGTTTTTTGTCAACGTGGTATGGTTGTATGTATGGTGGATTTTCAAGTCCTGTTGTTCGGGGTAGGTTGTTCGCCACAGTCGATTAGTAGAAAGTTGTGGCGTTTCGATGGTTGTAGGCAAAGGCAAGTGTTGTGGGCAGAATGCCCTGAGTGTGGCCAGTCATGCGGCAGGCGTTCTGATTGCTCGGGAGTCTGCCATGCATCAGACCTAAATCGGATACACGCAACCATGATGATGGCAGATCGAAGATTCATGCCTCAAATTATGTTGCTACAACCGACGTTAACGTCTCCAAATACCAGGTGACATATAGTATACAATACATACCACCACCGCACGTACTTACAAACATACAGTACACTATATGTTATGATGTATTCCAGCTTTGTTCGGTATGTTTCCCTTTACATCGATTGTAGTGTGTGCTTGTTTAAGAAGTTGGAAGCAACCATTTCTCGGCAGAATCGGTCATCTGCCATCATCAAGGCTTCTGTACCGGGGGTGTGATACTTTGTCACTAGGCCAGTTTCGGAGTGTTTAAAGATTTGGGCTAGGCCTAGCTGCTGGTGCCACGGAGATGGATGTTGTTTGCGTTCATGCCCGTAATTGTAGTTACTATTTTGCGTCTGTCTGGGTTTTGAAAAGCAGTCTTGATGTGATGCTGTGTAGTATGCTACTTGATGTTGTGTCTGCAGTACCTGCTATGTGAGGGCAGGACAGCTGTTCCATAAGTGCTGTGTTTCAAGCTTCAGGTCTCCATTGATGTGCCTCAGTGTGTTGTTTGTGGATCCAAAGCCGGTGATGTTGGCAGAAACAATAGCACGCCATCCTAAGAAACACCTGCAAAAATTATAGAATTGGAGAAGGAAGAAACCAAGGTGCATATATGAAGTCCTCGCTGATCTGCATCCATCGCTCCTGCCCACTTCAATTGGAAGAGACCAACAGAAGAAATATGTACCGCCTGGATGAGAGAAAATGCAGTTAAAAACGGACACTGGAAACGACACTTCCCCACTTGTCCAACACATGAAGCATAGCGACGGTCATAGCATCGACTTCAGCAACCAGAGAGCCCTAGCCATTACAGAAAAACCCAGCCACAGAATTTATCAGCAGAAGCGCATAGAGTATTGAAAAAAAGACGCCTGAACAACGTCTTGAATAGCGCAGAGATGACCTCCACCAGACCTGTCAATGCATTTTGGGAAGCCTGCCACTCTCAAATAGAAAGATCTCTACACCACAAGCCAAGGCAAACACCTGGGCACAAAAGACTCCCTCTGATACCTCCAGCTCAACCAACATAACCCAAACGCAGGCACCCAGAATGAAGACCTAGCTTCCTAATTAAATGAATAAGCAGCATCTGTTTACTTCGGAGGCTTAGAGCCCGCACGTAACAGCCTCCGAATACAGCGAAACCACGAATGGTTTGTCCGCGGAGATGAAGCTGATGCATAAAAAGATACCTCTATGAGAAACAGATATTAGAAAAACACCCATTCTGCTGAGACACGGAACGCTAGCAAACGTCGCCAGAACAAATGGAACTGCAAACTCCAAGACCAATAAACACAGACCAAGACTCCCAACCAATCAGGATGAAGAAAAAACCATTCTGGCAAAGCAGTAGGCTAGCCCCAAATTTAAAACTGAAGTGGCTGTGAAAGTCTGACTCACAGATGAACACAATACAGAAGCCTGATGATAGCAGATGAGATTCTACCAAAATATTGCTACAACTTTAAAAGCACAACCATAATGATGTGGGAAAATACCCGAACAAAGCTGAATACCATCCATGTAAGTACCCACGAAAACTTTATATATATATGCTGTTCAGCTTCCTTCGGATATTGTCCCATGTCATTGTAGTTGTGTTTTTAAAGTTGTAGCTGTATCCTACAATGACGTGGGATAATACCCAAAGGAAACTGAACAGCGTACATGTAAGTACCCGTGAAAACTTAAGAAAACAAATATATATATATGTGTGTGTGTGTGTGTGTGTGTGTGTGTATGTGTGTAGGGATATGTATGAAGTAATACTGATAAATTATTTTACAGAAGATGATTGGTGTGATTTAAAAAATATTCAAAAATAAAAAAATTTCAGGCAACTTTAAAAAACATTACTACATAATGCCTCACGCTGAAGCAATTAAAGAATAAAGATTTATCTGAATTTTGCAGTCTAATTTTCAGAATCCATTCTTGACTTTTGTGTGATTAAGAAAATACCCCCACTGCATCTTTTATGATTTATATCATATACATTTTTTACAAAATGAATCTGTTGGCAATCTGCTGATAAACTATCATTTTGTAATTGTTGGGATTTTAATCTTTGTATGCCATCCAGTCACTGTTGTGAAACAGATGGCCCTAGCAATTTCTTAAATAAATCAGTCAATGGCACTTAGCATATGGAGTTCCTGCGGATTTTACTCCACTAGTTATTGCTGATTATAGGGGGTAGTACTCATATCTGTTTCAAAGCCATTGAGCCACTGCTGTCCAAAGACATTTCCATGGTCATGTGGCCAACATGAGGTCATGGAGTCTTGTTATCTTCCCACCAAAATGATATCTATTTATCTACTTGCATTTGTATGCTTTCAAACTGCTAGATTGTTAGTAGCTGCAACGAGGATGGGAGTTTACCCATCACTTGGTACTTGGGTCTCAAACCTAGCCTGCCGGCTTTCTTAGCATATGATACACTCAAAATTTATATTTGGTCTTTTCTATAGAAATTCCAACATAAACTTCTCCCTGACTTTCCCTAGCAAGTAGCTTTGGGTTTTGTAAAAATGAACTGATAATTGCTGAATGTTATCAGTAATTACTGTTGTCAATGATTATGAATCCTCAGTGTAATTATATAGTGCAACTTATCAATAGTTTCTCCTTCTCCCCAGCAGGTGGCAGCACTTTGAAAGCCAAACTGTAACCATGGTAACTGTAGGGTGACATTACAGCTGTTCATTCTATAACACATTTGAAATTAGAAATAGAAAGTGCTATTTATGTAATATGTGCTCAGATTAACACCTGCAGAAAAACGTTAACTGTTCTAATGCCAAGACATCTTGAAAAATATCAGTTCCACTCAGTAAATCACATCAGAAAATCAACTCTGCAGGAAGATTCAAACCACACTTTAATGAGATAAGCTGTAATAACAGAATACAGTCTACTGCAAATCTGTTTTTGTCTTATATCCTATCAAGCAAGGAGATACCTGCCTAAGTGTCTTTGAATTCTAACTTTAAAAAAATGTTTCAGTCCTCCTGGTTGATATAATATTTCTTGCCAATTTCCCTCAAAATCATTTCCCTGACTTTCTACACCAGATGATAAATCATCATGTGACTGAGGTCATGCTTATTTTCAATTTGCCTCAACCTCTTCTCTGAGAATCCTCTCCATTTATATGCAATGGAATATTTTAACACCTCTTATGTCTGCAAATTTTAATAAACTTTTCCCCAAAATTTGTCTATATCTGTATCTATTTATCTATCCGTATATGTATTAAAAAGTGAAATCTAACATTTGTATTCTGCTTCTAAATGATTGTTTCCATTCCAGCCAAAATCTCATCATCAAAAAGGGGAGGGAGGAGTTTCAGCCAAAGAGAGGGAATAAAGTATTGTAAGTATTACCTTCTTCAATCCAGTACCTCATAATATGCAATATTACACTTTTGAGCAATGTTGGCTCATATGCCCCAATTTTGCTCTTATCCTTTACAGGATATAGCGACTTTATAAGGACTTAAAATCTATGAAGACTAATCTATGAAGATCAGGAGACATTAACCAGTTGCTATAATAGTAATTTGACTCTGCAGTTGGATGGTGCAACTGTCTTCTAGTATGTCTGTCTGCCTGCAGTTCTCCTGCTGGTCAATTCTGCTGGTCTGACTTTCTTGGTAGGTTTCTTTCTAACAAGCTGGTGGGAGTCTTCTCTTGAGGCTTTTTTTTTTTTAAAAAAATAGTGAGGACTTTGACCATCACTCTGCTCTGTCACAATTTTTCCCCAAGCTGATGCTCTCCAGAACATTTTGCTGTACAATTCCATTATCCCCAATCAGCTCACTTTTATGACTTAACAGCACAAGTTAACCTGCAACTGAAAATTAGGGTTACGGAAGGCAGTCTGCAGGGAGAAAGTCTCAGGTGGCCTCTTAATGACTAATTTATTTGGGCATCAGCTTTCGTGGATTGTAGAAAAGCTGATGTCATAATAAATCTAAGTCTCCAAGGCGCCACAAGCTTCTCCCGAGCTTTCACAGCAATAAATAGGCACAATTACTTATCGTGGTCATCAAGAAGGGAAAGGAATGAACAGCATCAGGGACAGCAGGGGTCAGGTATTTTCCTTGTGACCCCTGAAGCTCTTACTGGCCCTTCTCTGAAATATTTCTTCAGGTAATACTGTACTCCCCCCCCCCCCCACCCNCCTTTCTCCTATTCCCAGTGAATGCAAATGACTAGTGTCTACAAGGAGTATAAATCCTTCCATTCTCCACTATCCAGTTAGAGCTGAAGAAGCTTCTTGGATGAGAAGCAATCTTAAAAAAAACAACAACAGAAAGTCCGGCTGCCTCTTGAAAAAAAGAACCTTTGGGACGACCGTGACCTGGATGACTGAGAATCTCCATAGACATATCCCCAGTGAAATGACGACCCAGAAAGTTTATCGTGTACCATTGTTCCTTGTTTTAGACTGAATGTAACTTTATCAGGTATTCCTTGCCACCTCTTCAGAGTATGCAATTAAATCAATAACTCCCTACCACTAGCCCTCTTGACAGGATCAGTAGGAGCAAAGAGCAGCCCCAAATTCGCGGGACGCTTCCCTTGGCTCCGCTCTCGCTCAGCAGGCCCAGCTCCAAGTGCGCCACATCTTCCATTCTCTGGGATGGGCGAGGGGGAGGGAGGGAGGGAGGAAAAAAAAAATGCTTCTCTTAAAGAACATGCCGTACAGCCAATCGCCTTCGAAAGCGCCCGACGGTTACAGCCGCCACCGCCCAATGGGGTGGGTCTTGAGGCGGAGTCTGCGGGGTGTGAGAGCAAAGCGCGGTCGACTGGCGGCGGCCGGGGCACTTCCCTTCTTCGCCGCCGAAACTGTGAGACCGCCGGGAAAGGCGGAGAAGACCAAAGGGCTATCATGATGCGGCTCCGTAGCCCTGCGCTGCTGAGGGACTTGCTGTGGCTCAGCCAGACCGGCACCGGCGGGCTCAGCTGTTGCCGTCGCTCGGCGCTGAGGTGGCTCCATCCCGCTTGGCCCGGCGTGGCCGGTGGCCGCTTGCCTTTGCGGTTCATGCCCGGGGCTGCCGCCGCCCGCTCCTTGTGCACCAACTCCGAGGGCATCCTGGAGCAGGCTGGCAAGGGCCCTCCGGCCCAGCAACCGCCGGCACCCACGACGTCCGCCGAGATGCCCGCCTCGGCCCTCGGCCAGAACAGCCACAACGCGGGCGCAAGCAAGGAAGCAGGCGGCTTGGGGGAAAAGTGAGTGGCGGTAGCGAGGGGCGGGCCGGGGCCGTTGGCGGGACCGAGGGCCAGAAGGAATGATGCTCCTCCGGCTGCCGGCTGGTCGTGGGCGCATGCCTGCTGGTGCTGGCGCTGCCTCCTCTTCACATGTGACAGGATGCTGCTGGGGAAATGACAGGACAGGACTACCCCACATGCGGGGTGCATTTCTCGGAAGGCAGAGCTGAAGGTGGCACTGGGAGGTTGCCACGACAACCCTCCAGGGCCACGCGGAGTGGGTGCGAGTTTCTTTGCCATCCCCTCCTTCCTTTGATGCATTTTGTCCCCAAGGTGTTTTTTTCTCAAGAGGCAACTGGACTTTCTGGTTTTCCTTTGAAGACGTTTGGTTGCTCACCCAAGAAGCTTCCTTCAGCTCTGACTTGGATGGTGGGGAATGGAAGGATCTCCCAATCCAGTCACAGCTGAAGAAGCTTCAAAGGAAGACCAGAAAGTCTAGCTGCCTCTTGAAAAAAAAAACATCTGTGGGACAACTGTGACCTGGGTGATTGAGAATCTCCATATACTTCGGTGCATTAATTTTCATGGAGATTAAGGTCACCCAATAGAGATTTCATTCTCTATTCAAAGTAAAATTACGTGCGCGCGTGTGTGTGTGTGTGGGAACATGAGTCATTGGAAGGACCACCTGAGCACAGATTTGGGTGGGTTTTACTTAATCACTGGATAATTCCAGTTAATTTATCTCTTAAGTTACTGGGCAGTGAAATTAGAGTTTGGGAACGTGGCAGCAATGCTTTAATCTTGATAGCTTTCATTTTTAAAATTAAATGCTGCTATTTATGGGAGAATGTATATTCGAAATGTGACTTACTTAGAGATTTTATGTCTTTCAGTTAAGGGTCATAAACTGATCCATGAAACAGGCCTGTGAAAGGGTTCTACTGTTTTCAGTTTTCACTTATTTCATTGGAAGTGTAGGTAGAAATTCTGCAGTTTTTTAAATGAGTACAATTTTCTTTTTTGGTACATATTTATGAAGTGAGATCTGGGGAGGGGGGAAACATTTCTGCCATGCAGTGTATAAAAGGGAATTCAAGAAATGTTCACCTAAAATACTATGTTGGTGGAGGTTTTTAGAATTTTCCTGCCCAGCATTTATATCTAAGAATTAAAATCTAGGGTACAATTAAATAGTTGCAAAGGATTGTATCTGAAATATTGAATGTAGCTTTTAAAATTTTTCTAGTTGAATTATTCCTTTATTAACAATCTCATTTACAGAAGGTGAATCATCATGTTAAAAGTGTTCAGAAGTTTTCAGTTTTTCTTCCCAGGAAAGCAGTTTATTTTAGTCAATGTTTCTGAACAGAGTAATGTGCATTTTAATTATTTGTCCCTTCATATAAAACCACTAACAATTGACAACATGAATACTTGTGTATTGATCAGAATTTTTTTAGGTAATACAGTTTTAAATTTAAAAGCAAAATTGTTTCTACTACTTTCAGTGAATCTATTGAACTATGATTGCAGCTGCTATAGGTATTTTTTATAAGTCATCTTTAAAATGGTTTTCAGGCAAATCAATGAGCAATGTTATATCTGAGGGCAGTGGGGAAGAAGTTGTAGACTCAGTTACTTCAGTGAAATTAATGATAGAAAATGATTTGCCTGCAGTTTTGGGAATATAAGGCTTAAGGAATTATGGTCTTTGATTTGGTAATTAAAATCCTGGATATTCTAGTTCTTTATTCCATAATTCAGATGTAAAACTAATAGAACCTTTACTTTTACTTTTTAATTGCTTATAAAATTAGATTGTTAGTTTCTGTTCAAGTACTGTATCTCTTAAACATTTTAAACTTGTTAGTACCTTGCTGCTGCCAAAGCATCCAGGCCATTCTGTTTCATACATTTCAGTTATATATATCGCTCAGCAAATCTTGTAAAGAAATTACATTAAAAACACAACTCATTAGTAATCAACTGATTGAGAGTACTGCTTTATTGTTTGGTCCCAGTATTCCAATAAAATATTTTCCCTCCTATTTTCAGATTTGGGTTATTCCACAATATCAGTTTTTCATGGCATTTTGGAGGAAAGTATACCTAGTAAGAAATTCATGACCAGATGTGTTGGCCGTTTTCTCGGCTGGAATGAAGAGGCTTGTTTGATATTGTTCGCCCTAAAATTTCAGAAGTTTTTTACCACTCATAAGGCAACCTCATATTGTCAAAGAATATTCAATAGACCTTAGCATACCGATAGAGGAGAGTATTTGTAGCTCAGGGTTGAAATGAGGAATCCCTTGCTTCTGCCAACCTAGCAGTTTGAAAGCATGTAAAAATGCAAGTAAAAAAATAGGGACCACTTTGGCGGGAAGGTAACAGCATTCCGTGCACCTTTGGCGTTTAGTCATGCCGGCCACATGACCACGGAGACATCTTCATTTTTTTTTCTTTTAAATTTTTATTGGTTTTTAAGACAAATATAGACAAACAAAACATAAAAACATCAAGCCATCTTCCATATAACCATGGAGACATCTTCAGATAACTCTGGCTCTTTGGCTTGGTGACGGAAAGGAGTGCCGCCCGCTAGAGCTGGAAATGACAAGCACATATGTGTGAGGGGAACCTTTATCTTTAGGGCTCTCTGAGCTTGGTCATTTTCACAGACATTTCATTATCCAAATTAAGTAAGAATCAAAACCCAGATAAACAGAGATTAACACCAAGATTAATGTTAGACCAACAATCAAAAGCAAACAGTACCCAAACAAGGAATTGTCAAACAAGCCAACATTAAGCAGCCTAACCAAAGAGTCAAGACCACTCCCAGCAACACTAATAGGGCAAGTCATTAGAATGTAAAACAAGAATAAAACCCACTCTACTAGGAACAAATTTCATGGACATTTTTTTTGGCTTTTGAAGAAAAAATGCAAGTATGTTTGATGAAACACAAACTGCACTCCAGCATAAGAACTTTATGCCATCTGTGAAACCTGGTGCTGGTGTCATGGTTTGGGCCTGCTTTGCTGCCTCTGTCCCAGGGTGGCTTTGCCATCATCAGGGGAACTATGAATTCTAAATTGTCCCAGCCAATTTTACTAGAAAGTGTTAGGCTATTTGTGAGTGTATACTCAACAGAAAGTGGATCATGTTGCAAGACGACAATACAAAATACACAAGTCATACAACCAAGGGGTGATCGGTGCTTAAGAAGAAAGTTAATATTTTGTATTGGCCAAGTCAAACTCCTGAACTTATGCTATGAAAGTGTAGAAGGACTTGAAGTAGGCAGTTCATGTGAAGAAAACAACCAACATCCCTGAGTTAAAGTTGTTCAGTTAAAGGAACAGACTACATTTCTGATGGGCAGGCCTGATCAATCATTATTAAAATGTTTAGTTGTAGTTATTGCTGCCCAAGAGGGGGCACACCAGCAAAGATTATTTTTCTAACCTTTAGATGTTACTTTAGAACATTTTCTTCAATAAATAAATGAACAAATATAATGTTTTTGACTCATTTGTTGGATAGGATTCTGTTTATCTAGTTTGAGAACTTGTATGGAAAGGACATTTTAGATTATATTTATGCAGAAATATTGAAAATTCAAAAGGGTTAACAATTTTTAAGCACTACTATATCTGTCTATTCTGAGTATCTAATAGATCAGAGGTCTCCAAACTTGGCAACTTTAAGACTTGTGGACTTCAACTCCCAGAATTATCCAGCCAGCTATGCTGAGTTGAAGTCCACAAGTCTTAAAGCTGCCAAGTTTGGGGACACCTGTAATAGATCATAGCAATAGCACTCAGACTTATATACCACTTTATAGTGCTTTACAGCCCTCTCAAAGTGGTTTATAGAGTCAGTATATTGCCCCCAACAATTTGGGTCCTCATTTTACCCATCTTGGAAGGATGGAAGGCTGAGTCATCCTTCAGCCTGGTGGGATATTTGTTAAATACTTGTTAAACATTAATCTCAAGGTAATACTCATTTTGATAACTTTAAAGTTGCCCCAGAGACTTAATGGAAGCTTTAAATATTGAATTATGTCTACTGAAATTACATCTATTCATTTAAGCGTCTTTTATTCAAGCTATTAAAATATTTTTGAGAAAGATATAAATTCAATTTCTAAAAAAAGCATAACTGCTAATTTCTTGCAGTAGTTTATAGATATACTGTGTCCTAAGAGAGTAAATTAGTTTTGTTCCCCAGTTAATAGTATAATAAAGGTATAAATCATGTTGCTGTATAACAGGGGTGTCAAACTCAAGGACCGCAGGTGCTTAGATCTAGCCTGCGGGGCTGGCCTGGAAATAACAAAAAAAGACTGGCCCACAGTTCCTCTGCTAGTGAAAACGGGGCATGGGGGGGGCATGTGCGGCCTAGCACCCCATTTTCTGCCTGGACAGCTTCTTACAGCACTCTGCCAGCCAAAACAGGGTGTGAGGGTCTCCAGAGGCTTCCCTGGCCCATGGCTGGCTGAAATGGGCTGGACCCTGCCCTCTGAGGCTCTGTTCGCCCCTCTGAACAAATATTTATGTCACCACAGACTATGTCTGCTTTCCTGGCGTCCTGGATTCCACTTCCCCATTTCCCATGGCTTCACTGTACTTACTTTCTGAAGCGTTCCAGAAGAGGCTGACCCACATGGCAGAGAAGCGAAAGTCTTTTATTCAGAAGCCTGTGAAGCTGTAAGAAGGTGAGTTGAAAGGAAAACAGCTTTCCCCATCTGAATAAAACACCGACTTCTCTGCCACGAGGACCTTCAGGCTTAGTGTGGGCCCAGTCTGGCCAGCGACCAGCAGCCTCCTGCTTGCTGGTGACTGGCTAGTTCAAATGAGCAGCTTCAGAGATTGGGGCGTGACAGCCAATCAACAAGGGGATTGTAGTTCAACCCAATGAGACAAAGGAAGCAAGCTCCTTGTTGATTGGCTACTGTGGCCCAATCCAGGCCTTTACTACTACTACCAGAGACCTGCTGGCCACATGGCAGGTCTTTTACTGAAGTCTTTTACTCAGAAGGTGGCGAAAATGTTTTCCTTAGATTTCATGTTCTTACAGCTTCACCATCATCTGAATAAAACATTTTGGCTTCTTTGCCAGTGGGTCAGCCTCTTCTGGAGATCTTCAAAAAGTAAGTAATCCATGGGAAATGGGGTGGGGAGAAGTAAGTGGAATCCGGGACACTAGCAAAGAAGGCTCAGTCTGTGAAGATCCAGCAGGAGTGGGGGGAAGCAATTGTGGGGATCCCAGGGGATCATGAGGTATCTCAGTGGATTGGGAGAAGCCTTGGAGGGCCTGCTCCAATACTGGGCCCTGCATGCTCTTCCCCACTCTGAGATACCTCATGTGCATTTAATGACCTGTGCATTCGATTAACAAATGCATTGGGGAAAGCAGTTCATTTAATGTGATTCAGTCAAACAAATCTTACAAATGCAATTGGCAGGTGCTAGTACATTCGTAAGCTGAGGATTATCTGGTATGAAAGTGAGGGAGGGCCTCAGGAAAGTCTTTAGCACTTGGCCACTACAGATGCCCCCCCGGGCATGAGTCCCATGTCCCCCCCGGCCCTCTAAGGTCAAACCACCAACCCTGATATGGCCCTCAATGAAATCGAGTTTTGAACACCCTACTGTATAACATAAGCTTTGCTAATCAAAAGCTTTATTATTGAGAGATAACCATAATATCATCAGCAAATAAGGGTAATTTATATCCTTTATGTGTGTCACCTCACACATTAATGTGTTGTCACCTCACCTTAATATTTTTAGAGTCACTATAGAGAAAATCAAGGAGGCAAGAGGTTATAATTGTCAAGGTCCCAATTCTAAAGTGATAAATATTAGAGAGAATCTCGTACTGAGGTGATGACATAAATCAGCTTGAACAAAGGTTGCCATAAAAAGTCCTAGTTTATGAAAACTATGATACTACTAGCTCTGTACAAGCAGTGAAGCTAGGCAGAATTCACATCTGATACCGTGTTACAATTAAACACAGGCCCCTTCAAGCTTAGTGCTTTCCCACTTCCAATATACCAATGACTGCATCCTCAATCAATCCCTCTGTTTAAAATACTGAAGTTTGCTTGATGGACACAAACAGTTATTAGGCTCAATTCGCAGACAACAATCTGCATACAGAACAGAAGTTGTACAACCTTGGACCGGAACAATCTGGAACTGAACACATTCAAAACCATAGAAATAGTGGTAGACTTTAGGAGAAACCCTCCGCATACTAACCACTGCTTACAATACTAGACAAACACGAGCAATCAACAGTAGAGACCTTTGAATTTCTAAGGTTCTATTCATATCACAGACGCTAAAATGGACACTCTATACATTCAAAAAAGTGCATGAAGAGATAGCACAACATAAAAACGTCCTTTCTGCACCCAAATCAAACTTTGGCGAAATTTGCTTAAGGAGCTGCTTGATACCAGTTCTGCAAAGGAATTTATGAGTCTGCGGCATCTGCACCCTCTGATAGAACTGTCTGGTTTGATTCTATGCAATCCCAACAGACAAGGACACAAGACTTCAAACAAATAGAGCTGCAGAAAAAAAACAATTACTACCAACCTGCCTTTCATTCAAGAGATCTTTCACTGCACAAGTCCAAAGAAGCTGTTATAAATATTTTAGAGACCCCCATTGTTTCAATTCCTTTACCGTCAAAAACGACACAAACTAGAGCACTGCACAACGTAAACACCAACACAAGGAGTTTTTCCCGAACACCATCACTCTGGCCTAAACGACAATAATTCCTCAAACATTGTCAAACTATTTACTAAGTCTGCATATATCTATTACTATTAATCCTCCCTATCCTTCCTTTCATCCATCTCTCTCACTTATGGACGTATGACTGTAACTTGTGCTGCCCATGATTTAATTGGACTGTTTTTCGAGTATGATGTTATATCATATGGACTACTTAAGATGTTGTACTTATGATTCTGGACTCTTGCGACGCAATGCATCTTTCTTGTTTTATGGTACATGCTGAGACCATAAGCACCCAAAGACAAAATTCCTTGTGTGTGTCCAATCACACTCTTTGCCAAATAAAGAGTTTCCGTTTATACCCGTGCTCACTACAAAACTATGTGAATCAGGCTTTAGTCTTTTGGGAGAAGATAAGGGGAAAAATTGTTGCCTCTGGCCTTACCCAGGAATCGTCAATGTTCTATTCTGGCTGGCGTCCTGTAAGTGTGGTGAGAGAGTTGAGGGCTGTTGTGAAACTGAAACAGTATTTGCAGTGTGAGCAAGGAGGAGACAGCAAGGAGTTTGGGCTGGCCTAAGCTCCAACTGTTCTGTACGAAATTCTGGTTCGTGCTGTGAAAACTAAACAACATGAAACTCCTGTCATTGTGTTTGCATTTAGGAACATTTATCTTAGTTTCAGGTGAAATAGGGCTGGATCTAGAATCTCTTCTAAGCTATCAGCAGCCACATATTAATAATAATATATGAAATTACTAATGCTCTAGAGCCAAGACCTAGAAGCCTAACCATGTGCTACGTTACAACTTCGTAGGTCCGTTCTTGGATGGAATATATGTGCCAAATTTCAAGTTTGTAGGCTTTACAGTTCTGGAGATTTTGTGATGATGCGTGAATGGTATTTCACTTTTATATATATAGATTCGACTGGAACTTTTTATCAACTTTTTAACGTTGTTAAATATAATATTGAATGTCACTAATTCAGTATTCAGCAGTTCAGTTCTTAGATCACAGAAAAAGTTGTTTCTTGCAACCTGATATCAGACTGTAATTTTTACAACTTGTTGCACATTTATTTTTAAAAATCTGAAAAAGTTACATACTATTATAAGTTCTGTGCCTTCTTGTCGGCAAAATATTTTTCAAAGGCAACTTTCCCAGGGTTAAAGATGTCTGGAACCATAATAAGCTTACTAAAGAGTAAGTTCACACAGAGAAAAAAGGGTGATTATCGGTTTAAACTGAAAGAAGCTAAATGTCCAAAAAGTGCTCAGCCTAAATTGTGCTAAGGTTAAAAGAAAAGTATAACTGTTTTGAATGTCTAATTAGGCTAGAGTTTTTGCTCTCCTCTTCGCCCGTTCCAACCCTGGGAAGAATTAAATAGAATAGAAATGTCCCTATATTAGCATTGATTATTAGAGAAAAAGTAAGGTCTGTATATATCATGATTTTGAATCTATAGTATTTTCAGTTTGATAGCTTTCTTAAAAGTTGTAAAAATGGTATACGATATTGGACTTCAATAATTTAATATACCCATCCACATAGATACGTGCCTGTGAAGGATTGCTGCTTGATTTTAATCTGTAAGTATACATTATTTCAAATTTAAAATCAGCTTGCAATGAAAAGACTTCCTGAATGTATTATTCCTTATAGTTTAACAAAACCTTCTGCCACAAAGCAGTTTGAAATAAGTTAATTTGTAAATTATTTCTAGTCAATTGCCCATGTACTGTACTTTAAGTGGTTCAGTTTGTAAAGTAAAATGAAGGTCTTCTAAGGTCTTAATTCTGGTTTCATGAAAAGTAACAAGGAGTCAGTTCTTCATCAAATGTAAGAGTTGGAGCTTTTATTATTTTAAAATTACCATGGATTCCATAAATGTCAGTTTTTAAAGTTTCAAATTTACTGTTGTTTGGAAATAGACTGTCGTTTCAATATTCATTCAAAGTTAGTTGTAATTGTTGTTACTGGGAAAGCAAAATACATTGCAATTAATGTAGTTTTTTATCCACTCTATTGGAGCTTGAAGGAGTGGAAGAAGGAGTCTTTAGTCCATCTGGGGGTAATCCATCTCCCCTCCACTCCATTTTCTCGAGAGAATCACTTGCTTTGAGATGATTTAGAGAGAGAGCCATCCTCTTCATTTTATGAGGCAGATAGCTAAAATATTAAGCCCCGGTCCCACTGCA
>BHFT01018883.1:0-19181 GCA_004320025.1 Laticauda laticaudata | reverse complement strand
AAGCCATAACACCTGCAAAGGGTTCCTGAGCCTTTAAATGGTCTCCCAATCTGGTTCAGTAGGAATCACAATCATGGGAAAGATTGCTGACCTGACAGTTGTGAGATAAAACTATCATTGACACCCTCCATAAGGAGGGAAAGCCTCAAAAGTAATTGCAAAAGAAGTTGGATGTTCCCAAAGTGCTGTGGAAGGGAAAAGTATGGAAGAAAAAGGTGCACAAGCAGCAGGGATGACCGCAGCCTGGAGAAGATGGAGTCAGTGCATCAAGAGCCACCACACACAGATAGATCCTGGACATGGGCTTCAACTGTCGTATTCCTCTTGTCAAGTCGCTCCTGAACAACAAACAACATCAGAAGCATCTTACCTGGGCTAAAGAAAAACAGACCTGGTCTGTTATTCAGTGGTCCAAAGTCCTCTTTTCTGATGAGAGCAACTTTTGCATCTCATTTGGAAGCCAAGGGTCCAGAGTCTGGAGAAAGAATGGAGAGGCACACACTACAAGTTGCTTGAAGTCCAGCGTAAAGTTCCACAGTCTGTGTTGATTTGGGGAGCCATGTCATCTGCTGGTGTTGGTCCACTATTCTTCATTAAGTCCAGGGTCAATGCAGCCGTCTACCAGAAGATTTTGGAGCATTTATGCTTCCTTCTGCAGACAAACTTTATGGGGATGTTGACTTCATTTTCCAGCAAGACTTGGCACCTGCCCACACTGCCAAGAGAACCAAAATCTGGTTCAATGACCATGGGATTACTGTGCTTGATTGGCCAAAAAACTCACCTGACCTGAACCCCATAGACTGAACAACGCAGAAGAGCTTAAGGATGCTATTGATGCATCCTGGTCTTCCATAACACCTCAGCAGTGCCACAGGCTGATAGCTTCCATGCCATGCCATACTGAGGCAGTAATTACTACAAAAGGGGCCCAAACCAAGTACTGAGTACAGATACATGCTTATACTTTTCAGAGGTCCGATATTGTTCTTTGTACAATCCTTGTTTTATTGATTGCACATAATATTCTAATTATCTGAGATTGTGGATTTGGGGTTTTCATGAGCTATAAGCCATAATCATCTCAATTATGACAAATCACAGCTTGAACTATCTTGCGCTTTTCATGGCAATGATTATCTCAATATATAGCTTTCATTTAAGTCTATATTAGTTTCATCTTTTAAGTTGCATTACTGAAATAAATGAACTTTTGCATGATGTTCTAATTTTTCAAGTTTCACCTGTATAGTATCAAACAGGAAAGCAGAATTAAAGAAAACATAATGAAGAAGGTGTAGGGAGAGAGCACTTTTGTCTCAAAAATTAGAGAAGCTATAAAAAGGTAGCACATACTGGAAAAAAGAAGAGAACAGCCAAAGTTTAGACTGTGTCCTGCCAGAGAAAAAGAAGTGGAAGTGGTTAGCCTGGAAGAGGCAGCCTAAGAGACAAGAAGCAAAAGTTTATCTTTTTGGGAGAAAGTAAGCCAGAGGCAAAACAGAATCAAAAGGCTTCTTTCTGCATCACTTTGCCCAGGGATAATTCCACTCACCACATCTAACAAGGGCCAGAGGCAGCTTCCTGAGTATAAAAAAATTCAGGACTGTTGATTGGCAGCTGAGCTGGTGGAGAGAAATGAAGCAAAGCAAGATCCTTCCCCCTCCAGTGAGAAAATGCCCAACTAGACTGGTTGGGGAAAGATGAAGACTAAAAAAAATCCAAAAAGAGAAGAAACTGGACCAAGTGGGGGGAGATCCAATGCAGGAGATGGGGTCAGAGGAAGAAGAGAAAGAGAGAAGCTGATATACCTGAGTTTTTGGCAGGGCTAGCTGTTCTCTTGGGGATCATGCAAGGAAGGGATCAGAGTTTACTTATTTTAAAATATACTATGTTATAGAAATGTATGCTACCTATTCAGCCTGTTGAGTAGCAACTATTTCTTCTAATCAAGCTTTTCTGCAGGACTCCCTTTGAGTTCAGTGTCTTGTAATCATTGAACCTATCTTATATTTCTGAATGTGTATGTTGTTTCTGTGGTGCAGAATTGGGTTGGCCTAACGCAAAATGTGATGCAGTTAATATGTTCTTGTCTATTTATGGCCAGAGTGATGGATATTTTACATAGTGGATGGCCCTGGGGAGAGGAGAGGTACCACACACCTGGCTGGAAACTTGACATCAAGTTTCTTTAAAGTGAACTGGAAGTCATCTAGTTGGGAGATCTTTGAAAGAATCAGGTCAACTAAATCCAGAAGTGTTTCTATGTTAAATCAAGAGATACATTAGCTTTGCTAGTGCCATTTCCAGTAATGGCTTTTTCCCTTTCCATTCTATATTCAAAGATGCTTTCATTCCCACCAATGTATTGAACTGTGGTAAAAAAATTAGGTTAAAACGGTGTTTTAACACTCTTGGAGTGAGAAGGGCAGTTCAAAAATGTGAAAAATAAATGAAAATAAATAAAAAAGCTCACCCTGCGATGACATCCTCTTCAAACCCATTATTTCGTGAGAACACTAAGGGGAAGAGAAATGTCAGCTTAAACTAGAGCCATTCACAACTTGACACTGATGTGGTGTAGCATCAAGCAGAGAATATTAGAGAAGGAGCCTCTTAATGCTGTATATAAGTCCAAACCTGCTTGTTGGACTAAGACAGCTCTCATTCCTAAAGACCATTTTTACATGTCGTAACAAACCTCAGCTTGGCAGATGACTATCCAAAGGAGAATTCCAACTTAAGGATGTGGGGGGAAAAGTCCCCTTCCCCTTTATGTA
Source organism: Laticauda laticaudata (assembly GCA_004320025.1). Taxonomy (NCBI): domain Eukaryota; kingdom Metazoa; phylum Chordata; class Lepidosauria; order Squamata; family Elapidae; genus Laticauda; species Laticauda laticaudata. Next base: position 16,404 of record BHFT01018883.1, on the reverse strand, counting down.
ATCTTTCAAGATTGGTTTCTGGGCAAGAGAAATGGGAAGAAGAAAATGATGAAGAAAAACTTCTGATCCTGCCTTTAATAGAGCAACATTTTAATTGGGGGATTTAATATATGTGATCCATACTTAGGATAGTCTATACTTGTCTGTGTACTTCAAATATAATCTGTTCCTCTACCCTTAACATATTTTATCTACTCTCCAGATGGCATTTCCCCCCAATTTTCTCTTTTTCCTTCTTTCTCATGTCATCTTCCCAAACTAAATTAATAACTTTGGGAATTTTAAAAATAAATATTCAGAATGCATTTTTTGGGGGGGGGAAGTGAGGAGCAGGTGTATTTTAGTTGGTTTGATTAAGTTTTACTTATTTTATTTTATTTTTCAAATTTTTGATATGTTTTAAATTTTCTTCCTGCCTTTGGACATTTTTCTTCAGAATATAAAATGTTCAGAACTTTCAGTCACTTGGATTACCCGCTGGGGAAATGCATAAATTGATGGGCTCAGGATTTGCTTCCTAATCCTAATTTTCAGTTTATTAACACAACAGGGAGAACCAGCTGTTATTCAACCCTAGGGAATGTAGGAAGAAGCAAGGCATTTTTTGAGATAAGGAGGTGATCACAATTGTAGATAAAGTTATATAAGTTCAAATCAAATATTGACACTTCACAGTTATTTTTACCAAGAATCACCCTCATTGCTCACCACTCATCCTCACAATCCATTGGAAGGTTTATGGGGAAGTCAAAATTATGATCAAACATCGTTTGCCAATGTTTGTACATAAAAATCAATGTATTTGACTTATTACAAACACTTCCAAATTTCAGTCTACACTGCAAATCTTTAGCCTGAATTTCAGGCTAGCCTGAACTGAATTCAGTTCCTAAAGTGTCCCATTTTATGAGGTTGGATAAAGAAATAGTTTCCTTCCTTTACTAGGGGTATATTTGGGAAGATTGTGGAGTTAGAGTAGAATTTCAGAAAAAGGTAGAAAGAAAGCCTTTATTTCATATAGACATAGAAATCTTATTTTATATAAAAATGTCTTCATATACAAATGTAATTTTCTTTGCGGCATATGTCTGCTGTTTATATTAGTGGGAATGTAAGATATCAAACAACAGAAAGAAGAGTTTGTAACAGACCAGTAGTATTTTAAATTTGTTAGAAGGCTATGTTTATTTATGATATTTAAATATCACTTGGTACATGATTCAGCTAAAGCACTTTAAAATTCAGTTAATTGGAAGAGATTTTAACAAGTTGTGCACATGGCAAGTGGGATTACAGAACACTACAGTTTCAAAATGTTACACATGGAAGATAATAGCTTTAGAAGCTTTATACATTTTTAAAAAATCCTATTTTCTTATATGCTTTACATCCCAGGGTACTGAAAGAGCTGGCATATGTGATCTTGGAACAACTGGATAAAATCTTTCAGAGCTCCTGAAGCATGGGAGAAGTGCAAGAGGATGGAAAAGAGCTAATGTATTCCAATCTTCAAAAAGGGGGTGGAAGAAGTGGATCCTGGAAATTATAGGCCAATCAACTTGACATCAATACCTGGAAAATCCTGGAAAAAAATAATCAAGCAGCAGGTTTGTGAGCATCTAGAAATGAACAAGGTGATTTCTTGAAACCACCACAAGTCTGCTAAAAGTAAATCATGGCAAAGAAACCTCATTGCCTTTTCTTTTTTGGGGTGGGGGTAGGGTAGGGATAAAGTGACTAAATTAGTGGATCAAGAAAATACTGTGGATTTACTATACTTAAACTTCAGGCATTTGATAAAGTACACCACAGCCTATTTCTTGGTAAAATAGAATAAGGCTACAACAATAGCACCATCATCGTATGGAAACACAGTTGGCTGATCAACCATATTCAGTATGTGATCAACAATGGAATTACATCTACATGGAAGGAAGCATCCAATGGTATAACTCAAGGTTCTAGATTGGGCCCAGTGCTATTCAACATCTTCATAAATGATCTAGATGAGAGGATTGAAGGAGCACTCATCAAATTTGCAGATGACACCAATCTGGGGAAAACTGTACAAGGAACAGCTAAGGGAATGAGATATGTTTGACATAATGAAGAAAAGGCTTAGGGGTGGCATGATAACCATTTTCCAATACTTTAAGGATTGTCACAGGGAAGAGGGACCAATTTATTCTCCCAAGGCACTTGAACACAGGACAAGAAGCAATGCATAAGCTTGTCAGAGGGAGACCCAATCCTGGAACTAAGGAAAAATTCCTTAACAGTGAAAACAATTTGCCACTGGAACTGTTTGCCTCTCAGAGTTATGGGTTCTCTATTGCTGGAGGTTTTTAAGAAAAGACTGATCAACCATCTGTTGGGGATGGAATAAAGTTTCCTACCTTGGGAAGTGAGTTGGACGAGAAGACCTCCAACGTCCCTTCCAGTCAAATGATTCTATTTCTGTTTTTACTCTGGATAGATGCCTTAAATTTATACAAAGGACGAGCATGCTTAAAATACTGGGAATTTTTTTTAAAAAATTATCACATGAAAAATCACTTGCCAGGTTTATGAAGAAAGTAATATAGGGTGTATAATTTGTGGCCCTTCCCCTGACCTTGGGGGTTCTTTAAAAATATGCCAACTTTCCCAGTGGTTAAAGGCTGAATGTGATGGAAGTCCCAGATGAAAAAATTTGAGGTATTCATGGTGAGAAATGAGAGATTTGTATATGAGGCTTGGCATAGTTTCAACTGAATTGAAAAATAGTAATGAATGAGCAGTAAAGATAGAAAACTTGGAAGGGTTATTCTATTATAGATGTGAAAAATTCAGGCTGAAATCCAACTAGAAATAAGCTTTATATAATTTAATGAAGTCTACTTCTGAGCAGATCATGCTGTCAGGGTGGGAGAGAAGACTCACTAACAGCATTTAAAGCAATGGAACGTGATATCTGTCAATTTTGGTGCATGCTGCACACAAGAAATGAAAGGCGGGATTTTTCTATGTTAAAAAGGGAAATGTAAATTAAGCAATGTTACATTTTTTATAAGGAAAAAAATCACTTCAAGGTTGATAAAATAATGAACTAAAACTGGAATAAATTGAATTAAAAATACACCTATGATTTCTAGGAGGAATTTGATTTCTCTTGAGTTTAAAAAAATGACCAGTTAAACTGAATGCAAGAAGTCCCAAGGAAGTATCAACATGTGTGATTGTGGATAAGAGACTGACAAAAGATCCAGTAAGATGCTTCCTATATGAGCCCTATAGTGATAAAATGAGTATTATTGCTTTGACAAATAGTCTATATGTAAAATATACTTTTCTGTTGCTATCTAGAGTAATGCTGTTTTTATTTTTAGTAACTACGTATTGAATCTGTTATATATTTCAGGACCTGAATTGCAAGTTCAAGAGCTTACTATATATGCATAGCTTCTCAGATTTAATAGTCACTGAGTTCAGTTCATTTCTCAGTGCAAAATTTAAGACTGGTGGAAAGCCTGCTATTGCATAAGATCAGGTTACTTGCTTGACAATATTTCTCCTATTGTTAATGCCCACCTCACCATGCCCTAGTAGAGGGGGCATGGTCCAGGTCCTTTGTTAATAAATGTCAACTTGTAGAACCACATCCTGGTTAGCCTCCACAAGGTATTGAAGACCTGACTGCTTCTCGGCATTAGGGTCAGTGGTACATGAATTCTGCTTGCTGTAGAACACAGGCTCTGGCACATGGGGTGTAATCGTGGAGATCATGTGATGTACAGGGTTGTGGTAGCAGGGGCAGGTGCAGTTTAATAGGTGTCCATTGTCTGGGGAGCCTCCCCGCAGTTGCATTCTGTGGAATCATCATGGTTGTATCCCATTTCTGCATCAGGGCTTTGCATCTCCCAACTCCAGTTCTAAGGCGATTTCAGGCAGCGCCAATTTTGCCATGGGCTCACTGCACCTGTTGGGAGGATTCCTTTGGCTCAAAAGAGAGTTATGGGTTTCTCTGTAGATTTTGACCAGGCTTCTATCCTGCAGCTCTGGGTTGCCATCCTGCGGTTGTATATGAGTGTCGAAAAATCTTCCTGGATTTTGCCTTTTTGGTGGAGGAACATGCTGGAAAAGTCGGCGATGGCGACTGTCATCTTCCTCGTTTTGTGCATTCCACTCTTGAAGATACATTCTCTTCTGACTGTAGGAGGGGCAATTCCACACAGCAGGTAGAGGTTCATTCAATTCGGTAGGCTTGAGACAACAGAGATGGCCCTACAACTGTATTTAGAACAGGGTCCAGCTTCTTGGCATGTGAGGAACATCCCAACAGGGCATGCATATTCGGCTGCGGAGATAACACCAGGGCAAGGGCAGTGCTACTGATGGTTCCTGGGTTCTGTTCTCCCACTTGGAGGCCATAAGAAGGAGCGTTCACGTCACGGCCCCTGTCAGGTATCTGTTTACCTGCGAATCCTTCTACCCGCTAACCACCAACTACCAATCCTATCACCAATCTGGCTCAAGATGTCAGTAGAAGTCAGTGTCGTAAGCATGGGTCCTTTTCAGGACCGGGCACTGACAATTATATCTGCCAACATTGAAGGCCTTTCAGGAGCCAAGCAAGATAATTCTTGGATGCTATAGGGTTACATTTGATATGTTTGTTTGTTTTAATATTGTAAACTGTTCAGAGTTACTTGTGTGAAATGAGCAACTTTATAAATTATATGAATGGATGTCTATGGAGATTCTCAGTCATCCAGGTCATGGTTGTCTCAAAAGTACTTTTTCAAGAGGCAACTGGACTTTCTGTTTTTTCTCTGAAGACATTTCATTTCTCATCTGTCTTCAATCTACAACACAGTCCTTTCAACAGTTCCAAGAAAGCTCCACGCTGCTTTCCACTGCTCAGGTAACCCTGATAACACAGATAAACCTCCAGGTGGCCTCAACAGCTCTCTAAAAGAATGCAAATGACAATCTGTTTGCAATGAATATATATCCTTCCATCCTCCATCATCCAGTCAGAGCTGAAGAAACTTCTTACATGAGAAACAAAACATCTTCAAAGAAAACCAGAAAAAAAGCACCTTTGGGACATGGGATATGGGATGGGATGGGATGGATGCATAAATAAATAAGACTATAGAAAACTACCTCAGAAGTAAAATAGACAGTTTTTGATAGCAGAATCCTCATCTTTCCTGTGCAAGAACACTGTCCAAAGGTATATTGTATGTGCTTTTCACAGCATCAAAATAAAACACTGACCATATATTTCATCATTTAATGGAGGAAATTGAAATGCAAAATCTGAAATAGTTTCAGAAGGTACATATTAATTTTCAATCAAATAAAAAAGAACGTAGAGGGCAGAAAAAGGAAACTGAACAAATCCAGAAGCCCAACTTCTCCAGCGATGGTATTCTACAGGTTCACGCCTATTCTCTGGTTTAACTGGTTGTTAACATTCTAAGCAGTTTAGAGAACCAGTTGTTAGAATTACTGGCCTAATCCTGTAAGGAAGGCAGGAAGGAAACATTCTGGTGTTGCTTACAGAAACTGCCTCTCTGTTAACCCTGATTACATTCTTGGCAGGACTAGACTTCCTGTCTCTGGAACCTCTCTGGAGTTTTTTTTTTTCCCTGCTTTGCTGGTACTTTGCTTGTATGGAGTGACCATTCAAAGTTACAATGGCACTGAAAAAAGTGACTTATGACCATTTTTCACACTTATGACTGTTGCAGCATCTCCACAGTCATGAGAGGCCAGGCGAGGAGATGCGTGCCTTGATGTGAGTGATGTTGAGTTGGCCACAACCAGCCAGTCACATGATCACCAAGCCATGTCCACCCACCAACTAAGCTATGCCCACAGAACTGGTTGTTAAAAAATTTGAATCCCACCCCTGAGCTTCTCCTTTCTCATCAAAGAGAAAACACATATTGTCAAATGAAATGAAACTCATAGAAGAAAAAATATTATTACTAAATTTTTATCTCATATACATGGGACAACTGAGGTCAAGAGGTGAACATATCTAATACATCTGTCTCCTAATTTTTCTACAAGTATTATATGTGATGGATTGAGCTGGCTAGCAGTCATCCAGACAGTTTTTCATACCTCAGAGAGGCCTCGGTTCACCAGCTCCTACTTTCTAAGCCAGCAACTTAGCCACTATACCAAATGAAACTCATCAAACTTTGAGAAACAACAACTGAAAATATAAAATAGACATAAAACTGAATCAATAAAACAGGTGACTGCCACACAAAAATAAATAGGTTGGGAAAAATAGAAAGCAGGATTCTCCACAGAAGATGAAAAATGTAAGTGATAAAAGCCTACAATGATAATGTCCTTTCTCCTCAAATGCATGGCATTAAAAGTTCAAGAATTCAAAACCTATTGAGGAAAGCTGATATATAACAATGGGTCTAAAATATAAATTCAGACAAGTCTGAAGAACTGCTGCTAGTTTATATACTAAGGCACCAAAACAGGAAAACTGTACAAAGTTAAATAATAATAAAATCAGGGGGAAAGGATGGAGTGGCTCAGAAATGACTCATTTTGGATTTGCATTTTCATCAATACAAAGACTCTGCTTCTATATACATTTTCATTCTCTCATAGATTTATTTAGAGACACAAAGGCAGAAAGAGAGATACAATGGCAACATAATGCAGGGCGTACTTAATCAAATAAAAGATACTTATGTTACATAATATTAAGTGGAGAGAATAGTGTTCAATTACTCTGGAGTTCAGAATCAAACAGATGTAATTATTTTGAACTGGGGGAAAAAAGAGAAAGCTCAAGCTTGGCAACTCAAGCCATAAATAACCCTGATAACCCTGCTAAGAAATGTAAATTACTTGCAGCAATTCTTCTTAAGAAAAGAAATATTCAAATTTACTTCCATCAAGATTCTCTAGACATTTTTTTTTTAAAGTATGGGGAGCTTGAAGAGTTGAAGGAGTGCAATTGTTGCCCCATGTTGCTCTTTTTTCTCCATGTTTACTAAAAAAAATATTGCAACATGCAGTTACATTGAAATATATGACTTGTTGGCAAGTATGAAAGAGCTGTCAAAATCAACTTGTTAACAAGATCTTAGTGCTTAGTAAATTAGTCGAGTCAATAAAGCTCGTATGCTGGTTTTTAACAAGAGGTTTTTATATCTATATTTTGGTTTGGTTTGTAAGCATTTTCAGCTTTAATTTTAGCAATCTAGTTATATCAACAGGGTTTTTGAATTATTTATTGAATAAATGCAGATACAAGTAGCGTTATTCATTTATGAAAAGAAGAGTGACAATGTCCCTATATATTATCTTTCTTATGAAATGGAATGGATAATCTTTAGGTAGCCAGTCAATGGAGAGACTGGTCAAACAGGGTGGGACTGGCTAGCGTTTGTTTAAGTGACAACAGTTTTCTTTTATGAAAAAAAGGTGTTAAACCTAGTTTAGGGACTAACATTTTCAGTAATCATGTCACTAAAATTCAGCAATGTAGTCAGAGTGAACTTTGGAAACTGCAGAAATGGGGACTTGAACTGGCTCTGGTGCTAGACATTTTTGGATGTCATATGCCATTTCAGTCCTTCAGCAGATGTGTGAGCAATTCTCAATATTAATCATCTTTTATGAGTAAAAGTTTCCACATCCAATCCAATATAAAATGACAGTAACTCAAATTTTTCATGTGTTATCCCTTTTGCCTAATGGATGGTAACTGTTTAAAATGTGGATAATTAAATAGGTCAATTGTGAGATATGAAAATCACTAATCAAAATAGACAGCTCACTAAAATGAGATTCAAAATGACGAGCTTATCTCATCTGCAACCATGTTCTTCTTCCTTCAGAGAAAACCTGCTTTAGCATTAAATCCAGAAGAATAATGAGCTCTAAACAAGCATGGCCATCCCAGATATGATGCAAAGAGAAGACTCCATCAAATCTCTTCAAATCATTTTTTCAAGCTTTTCATGATACTCAGAATTACACCCTGTCAACTTCTGAGGCTAAGCAGGTCAGGCAACAGCCAATTCTGTAAATCAGATGTAATTCTAGGGTAGTTCAGTCCTCAATGAAGACTCCATGAATCTATTTAGCTTAACCAGCACACTGCCCATTGTGATTTATAAAGTAGAGTTAAAATCTAGTCTGAAGCAAATTAAGCAATTTACAGGGGGAACATCATGTTCTACAAGAGAGATCACCAGAGACAGTTGGTGGGTTCACAGGTACTGTATTTTAAATGTATGTAAGTTGTGGAATATAATTTCACTTGTAACATTACCTCCAATTTTGCTAATTTGGTCTTTCAATTCTTCAATTATGTCTAAATATGTTTCTATTTCATTATATTGCATGAGAGCAGAATTGAGCTATGTCAAAACATAGCTCATCATATTGAATACCAGAGATAAGAGCTTAGTCATTTTCAAACCTGTGATTAGGTCAGCTTGTTATTGGCATTACTTCTTCACAAGCATTTAGTATGTACAATTTCTTACAAAAAGAAAATGCTGCTATTCAAATGATTCGATCTATTTGGAATTTCACTTGATTTCATTTGTCTAGATATGAGATAAAGCATTTATTTAAGATAACTGTAGTGGGGCAATATATTCAAACACAAAAAATACTGACTTATTTATAGTTAGTTAGAATAATTCAGGGTCAATATAATTTTACTACTTGTTTTAATTTCAAACCAGAGATTAGCAACTTAAGTTCAAATGTCAAGGTTCTGTGTTTACTTTAAAACCATCAGTTCATCTGGTGTAAAAAAATAGGGTGAGGTGAAGCCTTCAGGACATGCAAGTTTATTCAGCAACATAAAAGGGTTGTTTTCATCATATTCTTTTTGAAAGTAGATTTCAAATTCAGAAGTCACTGGATATTAAGCCCAGCAAATGGAAATATTTATGTTCTCCCATCCACTCATCCACTGTTTAAATGTTCAGTTCAGTGCATCCATTCTCTCTGAACTAATGCATAATATTTGGCTAGAATTATTAAACTTTATAACTACTCTTAGAGAAGACAAGCAAGCCCTAACTTCTAGAGACAAAAGAGCAGTCTGAAGAAAAATCCACAGAAAGCAGAGCTGATAACTACAGCAGAATGACGAGAGATGGCAAGTAGACCAACATGTTGTATTTTCTCTCCATACAAGGAGTAAACTTGAGATTGCCCACAAGTGTTCTCGAGAGCTGGTCCTCATGAGGAGACTACAAGATCAGGTCTCCAAAGGATTTGTAGCTCTAAGAGGTGAGGGATTAGCCATTTTACTAGGAACACAGTGGCTCAAGTGGCTGGAATGCTGGGCAGCAAGGCCACATTTGAGACCTGAGAGTTGCCATGGGGCAAGGTTGAGCTCTTATCCTCCGCTCCCTCTCCTGCAAGGGACATGAAAGGAACTCCCAACTGGACATCCCCAGGGCAGTGATGAATGTCACCAGCTAATCCTTTCAACCTTGAAGTGCTTCTGACATGAATGCAAAAAGCCATCTTACTCAAACTGTAGCTATTGTCTTCAAATGAGTGGACATTGAGTTTTCATACTTCCTTTTTTAATCACTTTCAGAAAATTTAACTGTTTTTTTAGCTTTTATGAACGTTTGGATCAAAAAGTCTGAAAACTCAGTTTAAGAATGTACTTATACAATCAGGCTTCTGTATTGTGTTCGTATGTGAGTCAGACCTTCACAGCTGTTTCAGTTTTAAATTTGGGCTAGCCTACTCCTGTGCCAGAATGTTTTTTTCTTCATCCTGATTGGTTGGGAGTCTTGGTCCGTGTTTATTGGTCTTGGAGTTTGTTGTGTTCTGCTTGATTGGTGTTTCTAATATCTTCTGTCTGTCTTGTGGCTTTTTTTGTGTCTTGATTGGCTGGCAACATTGTGTTCCTGTATTGGAGGCTTTTAGTGCAGCTTGGCTCCGAGTAAATGGACGGCTATCACAAATGGACGGCTATCATTTATTAGGAAGCTAGGTTTCATCTGGGTGCCTGGTTGGGGTGTGTTTAAGCTGGAGGTATCAGGGGGGATCTGGTTGTGCCCAGATGTTTGGCTGGCTTGTGGTGTGGAGATTTTGTTGTTTGTGAGTGCAGACTTCCAAATAATTGACAGTCTGGTGGAGTCATCTCTTCTATTCATGCTTTCAGGTCTTTTTTCAATCTCTGTGGCTTCTCTGATAATTCTGTGGCTGGGGTTTTCTATTGTGGCTAGGGTTTTGGTGCCATTGAAGTTGATGCTATGACCTGTTGCTTTCATGTGTTGGACTAGTGAGGAAGTGTGTTCCAGCTTTTTTACTGCATTTTTGTGTCAAGAAGTCCATTACAGAGATGTGTATAATCCTTTTTATCAACCTGACATCTGTCAGGGGACTGACTGAAAAAACAGGATTTGACATACAAATGTAGAAGGTAGTGTTGCCTAGGACTTTCTCTTCGACTTAACAATTGAATATTTGTGTGTATTGAAGACATACCAGTGGCTATCATCACTTTGAAAATCCTAAAATGTCATTTTCTGTTTTTGAAAGATATTTCTTTTTTGAATCATCTGTAGCTCTTATTTGGATATGCATCTCCTCATTACCAGCTCTGAGGCTGCTTGTCAGGTCTGTCATCTAAACTAGCTTTTAATTGCTCCCATAAATTCTTATTCTCAGAAATATTATCATACATGCTTGCTACTCACTGTCAAGGCTGAAATCATATTTTATCTGTTTAAAAGAGTAGAACAAATCTAGCATTCATTTGAGAAAAATAAATTATTTGTTCTGACTGCCAGCTGTTAGGTCTCTCCAGTCCTGACTGTGGCCCAGTTAATGACTCTCATTCTCTCCTTCTGTTGCATTTCTGCATACCCTGAAAATTGCATTATGAATGTGACATAGTTAGATAAAGTTCACATGTCTGAAAAAAACAAAACAAAATATGTTTTCTACAACACAGCATCTGCAGTTAAAGGCAGGTACAGATTGTTTCTTCCTTCAATTTTTCTCAACTGTGTAATACCATATTTCTTGTCATGGAACTCTCTGTAACTGCATGTCTATTCTGAGAATATAAATTTGTTGGAACTGGGGGAATGTTATAGGCAGTTGTGGTAAGGGTCCAAAAAGAGTGAGGGAAAAGGGGCTTTAAGAAGTGTCCCAAGGGCCAGAGGTTTGCTCACATCTGCTGTCGGAACTAATATTTGATATCTTTATAAATTGGAGATACTAATTCATGATTTGAAGATACTCAATGTTTCCATTAAAATAGATGTGAGATGATGCATGGAAACAGAAAGCTTAATATATTTTTTATTTTGTCTATTATAATTGTGATGTGATTGCTCCTGTGATGTGATTCTTCTGTCCCTTTCCTTTATCTGTGCCATCTTTCTCAGTATGATCTCTTTCTCCTTGAAACAATAAGTACAATTTGATGTCTACGTGTACATAAGATGTAAGGATCAGTTAGATTTTTAGGGTGCTAGGATAAGAGGCTTTGGGATCTTTGATCTACTGCCCTAGCTATTAAGCTACAATTTTTTTTCTCAGTTGTAGTGTCCATCGCTCCCCAGCCTTTTGGCTAAGATCAAGTGTAGTTGTAGTGTCTTCTCAGATAGGCTTCATATATTTAGGCAGCCAATCATCTGTATTGTCAAAAGGAATCTTTCTTTATTTAATTTTCAAACCTGTTTATTTAGATAAAGAGTGCTCAGCAGCTGTACAATTAGATTCATTCTTTCTGGGAAAGCAATCCTTCCCTTTTAGAATCATATCTTCATGGAAGAAATGAGATATTATTGCCTACATGGCACTTTAAAATTTCCTTGAATCACTAGATAATATTGGTATTCTGGTAGAAAACTGCAATGTTCTTGGAATATATCCACATTTTATATTATCCGTGTCTCCAAATTTCTCTACCAATAGTAATTTTATTCATTTTAATCTTCAAACAACAGGAATATATGCAGCATGTCAGTCTAGCTAATGGCATGCAAATGTAATGGACAAGAATAAAATGTTCAAGAATTTAAATTTCCTTGGATTACATAATGTAATAAGCTCTTCAGTTATCTAGAAAACAAAGGAGCATAATGATGGAATGGTTCATACTTCTGATGGTTTTTCATTCTTTTTGACTTTTAATGCCTAAGAAATACCCTACACATGTGCTCTTACACTGAATTCATCCTGGTATTTGTAGGATATGATTAGAGACCTTAGTTTTTGTATAGCATAACACAATTATGCTTTGAGTAATGTTTGTGTACCCTGACCAAAATGTGCTTAAATTATCAAGTACTCTTCTTATTGTTACCAAGGAATGGTGCATGTACTACAGCACCATTAATCTAGGCTATCACCCTTAGATATGACTAAGGGTGATAACCTAGATTACACTTTCTTTATCTTATTAAAGAGCATCATGTGAAAACTTTGACTGACCAAGGGCATGATGGGTACTACCTTAGCTAGTGGTGTTTTCTTTCCATTTTTGTTAACCTCGTGCCTTTAACTTCTTTGCTGTCATACTTTTGGCTTAATAATTTAATACGGCTTACTTCAAAAGGAAATAGGGTGAGTGGTGGCCTGGAGCTGGAGTTCTCGCCTCATGATAAGGAGGCTGTGAGTTCAATCCTAGGTAGAGGCAGATATTTTTCTCTCTGGGCATAATGAAAATATATCTGCTGAAAAAAAACCCTCCACTTTGGTGACAGGAAGGGCATCTGACCAGTAAACACTCAGCTCCATTCAGTCACCCAGACTCTACCCCACAAGGAATTATGCAATCATTAAAAGAGGAGGAGGAGGATGACTTCAAAAGGAAATAGTGTGATGAATACATGTGTAAACATGTATTACCCCTTGAATATTTTGGCAAAGAGCATTCTCAAGTCTCATTACCCAAATAACAGTAGTAATTCCTTGATTCATCATGTAAGCCATATAAGTGTTGTTCCCTGTGCAGAACCATAAAAATTCAGGAAAAATTTGGGAATGATCTATTCTCAAAATTAACTTTCTACTGGCAGTGATTTTGGCTCTCTATGGAAGAGCACCTCACCGTTTATAATTCTGGCTAAATGTAAAATCTGCATTCCAGTGATTAAATGGAACAGAAAACAAATGTGTAATTGAAAAGTACCTAGATGCATTTAATATATTACTTTCATTGGTTAGCAAGTGAATGGATGAAATAAATTCTTTCGTCCCAAATGAGTATATTAGCTTTTATGAGTCTTTAATATTACTGCTACAATCCTCAAATTACAGATTATTTCATACTGGGGCAATGCTGTCATCAAGATATTTCAGGAGAGAAATGAAACAGCTTGACTAGTAAAACAATTCCAGTTATGCCAGGTTTACTACAGGTAATCTCTATTAGCACTTCTGTTTCCAGCTATGTAAGCACTACTGTGCTTTGATAATAACTTTATGCTCAGTTTTTATCAGCCTTATCTAACTTTTGTAAGGGAAAAGAGGTTTCTCTTTTTTTTTTATAATAAAATAATCAAATTGTAGAGTTGGAAGGAATCATATGAACCACCCATCCCACTACTCTGAAATGTGCAGGAAAACTTATTAAACTATCCCTAAGAAATGGTTGCCCAATCCTTCTTAATCCCCACACCCTGGATGGACAACAGAGTCATTTGGAGTAGAATAGCTACAACAAATCATCATCATCATACATCACAACTTTCATAGGTAGACTGATATTGTACAGAACTTACAGTCTTACAACAAAGTTTTTCCTTATATTTAAAATAAATCTAGGGAGCTACAATTTATAATCTGTATCTCTGGTCCTAGTTTCATAGCCATGGAAAATAAAATTTCCTTTCTTTCTTTCTTTCTTTCTTTCTTTCTTTCTTTCTTTCTTTCTTTCTTTCTTTCTTCCTTCCTTCCTTCCTTCCTTCTTTCCTTCCTTCTTCCTTTCTTTCATCCTTATATCCTTCCATTCATCCTCCCTTCCTTCCTTGTTTACAGATATTGATACTGAATAAATATTATTTTTAAATATGGTTTGCTATGCAATTATTACAGGAATGGAGAATTATGTTTACCTATCGACAGTTCTGGCTTATTTGCAAGTGGAAGTACATTTCATTTTGTGTTAATATTAGTTTGTAGCATTTAAAATAATGTTGTCTGTATAACACATGCATATTTTATGCATTTTTAAAAACATTTTTCCACATGTACTTTCTTCATTGTGTTCCTTCTGGTAGGATATTTTTCCCAATATGATCATTTTTGTCATTTCCCCCCCCTCTAGAGTGCAATGTTCTTGTATTTGTTTATTAAGCAATGAACTGCAGCAATCAATTTCAGAAGAGGGCAAAAATAGAGAAATAATTGCATCTTGCCTTGTATATCAATTTGGGAACTGTAAAGCCATTTTGTTCCCATTTAATTCACTTTCCCCATTAAGCAGTTCCAGTTTTCGAGAACATTAAAAATAGTTGGAAAGGTCTTTTTTTAATCGAAACTTCGTTTGTGTACAGCTTTGCAGAAAAGGAGAGTGGAGGGGAATATCTTTCTTGATTTATTGAATTGTGGATAACAATCCCAAATATTCAGCTTTGAAAGAGATGGAGTCAAATAGAATAGAATAGAATAGAATAGAATAGAATAGAATAGAATAGAATAGAATGAGAAAGAATCCCTTTATGTCATTGCATTCTACAAATACATGAAATTTAAAAGCACTACAGCACAGTTGCAGCCAAACACACAGCATCAACAATCAACACTAACAGAAATTTTAAAAATTTAAAAATAATTAAAATCAGCAATCGATCATCAATCATTAAAATCCTAGTCTAAAAACCTATAGTAAGCTAATTTTAAAATGCCACTACAATACATAAGGCTAAATCACATATGCATGTTTGATCAAGACAAAGTATTGCTGGAAAAGAACTGTTTCTGCAAGTCCTATTCGTCCTCATTTTAAAGCCACCATATAGATGTCCTGATGGTAACAGTTTCAAAATAGAAGTGACCAGGATGAGAAGGTCGTGAGATTTTTAGTGCTCTAGAGAGGATCGTTTGCAGAAATCTCTTCCAAAAGAAAAGAGAGCAACCAAAAAATGATTTTTGTGGCTGTGTTTATAACTCTCTGGAGCATCTTCTTATCCATTACAGAGCATCCAGCATACCACACCATTACACAGTATGCCAAAATGCTCTCGATGGTAGAACGGTAAAAACTAACTAGCAACTTCTCACCCAGACCACTCTTTTTCAGCAGTCTCAGAAAGTGCAGGTGCTGTTAGGCCTTATTTGCAGTGACCATAGTGTGGACTGACCGAGTAAGGTTGTCGGAAATATGAGTTCCTAGAAATTTAAAATTATGAACTCTTTCCACACAATCTCCATTGATATATAGTGGAAAAGACTCTGCTTTGCATCTTTTATCTTTTAGTCTTGAGTTTTTTTCACTTTAACTAAAACCCCAGAACTCAGTTTGCACTTGTTTTCTTTTGAAAAGAAGGAGAACATTCCTGCTTCTGTCAACATTTCCTCTACATACATAGGCCCAGTTCTATGTCTGCTGCTTTTTTGGCCCGCCTGCACGGGCTCTTATCTGACCATTATTTCCTGCTTTTTCCTGCAGCTGATTTGCGCAACACAACTGTGGTTGAAAAAGCAGGAAAAAAGTGCTTTTTCAACCGCTGTGCACCCATGCGCAGCGCTGCTCAGCTGTCCAGGTAGCTAGCTGACAATGATATACACGCACGTGCAAAACGTAAAATCACCAAACCGGTAGTTACACCGGATCCCACCCCTGCTTTCATCCTATTTTTTTAATACATAAAGTATTGACACATTTTTTTCTTTAAGGTGTTGCATTTCTTTTTTTAATGGCACTGCACTCAGATGAGGTCCAAAGCACTTCTTCAAATTATTTTCAAAACATTCAAGGCCCTATGAAGCCAGAGGAATTGCTGAATAAACAAGCCAATATGATGAGGTTAGAAGACATACAGCATGGCATTTTGCCACAGTTCCTCTCTGAACTTGGCCCAGGATTTATAGAAGCAGCATCATCCCAATTACATTTTTGAGAAATGTTTTCAATTGCTGCATAATCCAGAGTATTATCCTTTCAATGGAATAGCTTTCAAATGAATAGCTATGCCAACAGTGACTTAGAAAATAAAGACATCAGCAATACCTGGAAAGCCAATTCTTTACGACAGGATCAAATTTCATAGACAATTTAGTTTTTGCAGTTAAAGATGCTGAGCTTGCCAGGTGGAAAGCTGACAGCCCAGGCTTGAGACATGAGTGCAGTGCAACAAGGTAAAGGCCCTGTCACACTGGCTGACGGATGCAAAACGTTTGTAAAAAGGACACAGCGGACGAGAAAAATGTTCC
>BHFT01018877.1:0-11272 GCA_004320025.1 Laticauda laticaudata | reverse complement strand
ATTTGCTCATCCGCTGTGTCCTTTTTACATACGTTTTGTATCCGTCAGGTGATGTGACCTGGCCTTAAATGCTATTGCTATTTCAGGAACTGCTGAAAATCACAGTCTGTACATTAAAAACAGGAGGCTTCAGCAGTTCCTGTTTGCAACAATTATGCAGCTTCGCACTTCACCAACTCAACGAAGAGAGAAAGCTGTCCACGATTTTTTAGCAATAAGCAATACGTTTGTAATTACAATTTCCAAATTAAATACAAATTTCACTTCAAGACAAAATTACAAAACAGAATTGATTTTTAACGCATTAACTGCCTGTTTAATAAAGATCTATATATACAAAAGAAAGATATAGCAATAGCAATAACACAGTGGTAGGATTCAATTTTTTTTTACTACCAGTTCTGTGGGCATGGCTTGGGTGGGCATGGCAGGGGAAGGATACTGTAAAATCTCCAGTCAGAGGTGGTATTTGCCGGTTCTCAAAACTACTCTAAATTTCCGTTACCGGTTCCTCAGAACTGGTCAGAACCTGCTGAATACCACCTCTGACTTAGACTTGCATACCTCTTTACAGTGCTTTACAGTCCTCTCTAAACAGTTTACAGAGTCAGAAGTAGCAGAAGTAGCCTGCAGTACTGCAGTATACATTTCATCACCACATCCAGAAACATGCAGAGAGAGAAGGGGAGGGAGGGAGGGAGGAAGAGAAAATGCAAGGTTGATGACTCAATGAACTAAAACATGTTTCTCTAATTTTGCATGAGTTCAATGCTAAGCCAACTGAGATTATTCTGGAGAAATACATGCCTGTTTGTTTATGTGGAGGAAAATATGTTATTGTGCTTCTTAATGAATGTTTACATGAAAGCTGCCATACTTAAAAACAGGGCAGCACATAATTCGTTGAATTGCCACTCTTTCACTGTAATTGGACCAATAATTACTTTGATGATATAGAAAGAGAGATAGGTACATTATAATATCATGCATTTTTCTTTTGGGGTATGTGCGTTTCTGGGAAATTTGTAACATATCAGGAAGGTAAAACAAAAATAACAACACATAATAACATTAAAAATACAATTCTGTTCACACAGTTCTTTGAAAAAAGAAAGGAAGAGATGGCTGCACCTTAGCATATTCTATATCAGTGGCCCCCAACCATTTTGGGCACTAGGGACCAGTTTCATGGAGGGAGGTTTTTCCATGGACCGGAGAGGGTGTGGTTCCATGTGCAGCCTGAATACCATTGATGGGGCTTTGCATGTTTGTATGGCCTGATTGCTGGCATGCTGTGGCCTGGGGGTTGGGAACCCCTGCTCTACATCATTAGGCTTGTGAATAAGGATGACAAATTAAGTATATGGTAGTATAGCATTTTTTAGGAGCCACGATAACTCAGGAATTAAAGATGCTGAGTTTATCAGCTGAAAAGACCTGACTGCTATGGGACAGGGTGAGCACCTGTTATTTGCCCCAGCTCCTGCCAGTCTAGAATTTTCAAAGCCTGCAAATGTGCAAATGCCTTTGGGCATTTATCACCTCTTGAGGAGAGGATATACCATCGCCTCCTTCTAGACCAGTGGGACCACTCCCCACCCAAAGGACCTGATACTACAACATGAATCCATCCCTTGGTCACTTCCCAGGTTACCTTAGCAACCCAGGAGAGCTCAGCATCTAAAGGACAAGTGGTAAAATTAATAGAATGGAGGACATTGTCCACTTCCCTGTGTACCACAGAATCAAAATCGTGCATATGATTTATGAAATAAATGCATTATGTTTATCTTTCAACCTATAAATACTGTAATATTTTTAGCCTTGTTTATATCATATTAATACTTTTTTCTCTATACTGGTTCATTATATTACATCCCTAATAAAATCAACAGCAACCTTGGGAGTTTGTTTATTTATACACCTTTCACAGAGGTGGTATTCAACAGGTTCTGACCAGTTCTGGAGAACCGATAGCGGACATTTTGAGTAGTTCAGAGAACTGGCAAATACCACCTCTGACTGGTCCCGCCCCCATCTATTCTCCACCTCCTGAGTCCCAGCTGATTGGCTGGGTCTTCTTTTATTGCCCTGNCCTGCACAGGAGAAGGGAGCTGGAAAGCAGGTTAGTGGGGTGGGGAGGGAATGGGATTTTGCAGTAACCTTCCCCCATGAATGGGGAGGGAATGGGATTTTGTAGTATCATTCTCCTGCCATGCCCACCAAGTCATGCCCACAGAACTGGTAGTAAAATATTTTGAATGCCACTACTGGTCTGCATTAGAAGAAATTACAGCTATTTTGGGAATTGTCATCATTTAGCTTCTAGGTATGATTCAACATGAATTGTTCTGGATTCTGAATTCTAAATGGTAATTGCAATTTGGAGGTCTTTCTTGACTCACAGCTCTTGTTCATTTTCAGCTTTCATACATCTGCAGCCATTCTTTGACCAGGAGGCCCTGCTCCATTATGCTCCCATCTGGATCACTGTAATGTGCTCAACTTGGGTCTGGTCCAGAGGTGGTATTCAGCAGGTTCTGACCAGTTCTGGAGAACCGGTAGCAGAAATTTTGAAAAGTCCAGAGAACCGGCAAGTACCACCTCTGACTGTCCTTGCCCCCATTTATTCTCTGCCTCCCGAGTCACACTTGATCGGCTGGGTCTTCTTTTGTTGCCCTGCACAGGAGAATAGAGCTGGAAAGCAGGTTAGTGGGGTGGGGATGAAATAAAGATTTTGCAGTATCCTTCCCCACATATATGCTGTTCAGCTTCCTTCGGTTAAAACACACACACACACACACACACACACACACACACACACACACACACACACATATATATATATATATATATATACCACACACACACACACACACACACACACACACACACACACAATATATATAATATATATAATATATATACACACCACACACACATATATGCTGTTTCAGACTGTCAATCATTTGGAAGCCTGCACTCTCAAATAGAAAGATCTCCACACCACAAGCCAGGCAAACACCTGGGCACAAAACAGATCCCCCCTGATACCTTCAGCTCAAACACACCCAACCAGGCCTCTCGATGAAACCTAGCTTCCTAACAATCATGATAGCCGTCCATTTATTCGAGGCAAGCTGCACTAAAAGCCTCCAACACGGAGGCACAATGCTTGCTAACAATCAAGACAAAAAAAAAAGCCACAAAAGAAAAAGATATTAGAAACACCAACAAGCAGAACACAGCAATCCAAGACCAAAAAGCCACGACTCCCAACCAATCAGGATGAAGAAAAAACCATCTGGCACAGCAGTAGGCTAGCCTCCAATTTAAAACTGAAAGAACTGTAAAAGTCTGACTCACAGACGAGACAATTCAGAAGCCTCTGGAATGGCCGATGAGATTTTGCTGAGTTGCTACAACTTTAAAAGCATAACTATGATGACGTGGGAAAATATCCGAACAAAGCTGGATACCATACATGTAAAGCCATGTCACACTGCACCAACGGATGGAAAGAGGATGTAAAACGCGACACTTGATCCGTTGGTTAACGCGATGCTTCCGTTTTGTAACTCACTGCATCCGTTTTTCATACTTTCTATTCCGTCCAGCATCGCGTCGACTAAGGTTCCATCCGCTCAAAAAGTTTTGAGCTGCTCAAAACTTTTTGAGTGGAAATGTATCCAACGCATCCGTCTGCATCCGCTAGGCATACGGAAAATCCGTTCTGATCCCTCATCATCCGTTATGCGTCCGCTACTCCACTAGGCATCCGCTGCGCATCCGCGCAACTCAAATCCGCTCTCAGCAGAAGCAGACACAGGAGGAAGTGGAACGGACACGGAACGGACGCGCAACGTTATAGCATGGACAGGAAAGGATGAAAGCAGATGCAGCTCAAAACAAAGCATTTTAAATGAAAAACGTTCGCAGAGGGGACCTTCTCAGTATGTAAGGATGTCTAGAGGATGTCCAGAGATGGGAAAGGACACATAGCGGAAAAACCTATATTGCCTATAAAAAGGGGAGCAATTCACCTGGATCTCACTTTCAGTCCAGCAGCCCTGCTGTGCAGAATTCTGCAGCTCTCATCTGCCTCTTGCTCTTCCACAGCATCCAGTTCATGTCCACCATGGATCGTAACAAATTCCTTTTGGTAGCCACTCTTCTGCAATGTGAGCATTCTAGCTCTTCACTTATACGGGAAGCGAAAGGAGTCGGCAACGAAGCATTTTGGGTTCGAAGATGGATTGGGAGAAGAGCAGTGTACAGACTGTAAACAAGCTGATGGTGGAGCTGAGAAACAAGACCCTCATGCATTCCAGAACTTCATGAGATGCCTCCGCATGTTTGATGAAGTTGTGGAGCGGCTGACACCCAGGTTTGACCAAGCAGGCACCAACTTCCGGCCGCCTGGACCCTGGGCTCAAGGTGGCATGACTCTCGCCACCTGGCCTCAGACCCCTACAGGAGCATGCTGTATGGCTGGAGGGTGCCACACACACCATCAGCATTTGGTCAGAGAAGTGGTGCTGCAGGCATCATCGAAGAATACCTGGAGGAGTCCTCTCAGTGCCCCTCACTGAAGAAGATGAAAGAAAGTTGCAGAGAAGTGTATCAGAGGTGGAATTTCCCACATACCGTTGGAGCCATAGATGGCAAACACTGCCTGCAAAGCACCAGCCAAGTCGGGTCCTACTTATTTCAACTCCAAGGGCTTCTTCGGCATCGTCCTCTTCGCCTATGGTCGATGCTGACTACAAGTTCATGTCCATCGATTGCTTAGGCAACGTCAGCTTCAGATGCCAGGTATACAATGCCAGTGACCTCAAGGAGGGGCTGGAATGCAACTTCATCATGGCTTCCCAGATCCAGACCCCCTGCCCAATGACACACAAGATGTCCCTACTTCATCATGGGGATGACGCCTTCTCCGTCAGCCTTACCTCATGAAGCCTACACTTCCAGATTGCCTCACCCGTGAAGAGAGGATCTTTCAACCTACAGGCTGTCCAGGCAAGGCGGTGGTGGAGAACGCCTTTTGGCATCCTGGCCAACAGGTTCACGTACTCTTCACCCATGCAGCGATCGCCCGGACCATGAGCGAGATCGTGGAAGCTTGCTGCATCCTGCACAATCTCAATGCGGGCACCCGCTACCGTCTTTGCAGAAACAGGCTCGTGGACCTCCAAGAAGGCAATGGGAACATGGAGCCTGGGGAATGGGAGGCAAGGGCAAAACCTGATAGACACTCAGATGTGCAAGGCCCCAACAGAGCCTCACGTGAAGGAAAGAAGCAGCGCAACCTCCTGAAACACTCGTGAAACTCCCCGTGAGCAGTGGATTGTAAGACAGGATGATAGATGATTAATGGGTGCTTCCTTCAGCCTGTCTCATCACACTGATTGGGATTGGGCCATGTATTGTCTCGTGCGGGCTTACAATGAACAGGACATTTAATAAGAGTGTATGTTGTATCGTTGTAGCATGTGTGGTTGACATTTATTGATATGAGCCCATAGGAACTGTCGCACCTGGGAGCGTGACTATAACAGTCCAGTGCTTTGCACTGGAGTTTTATCTATCCCCAGAGCTATCTCACCCATCACCCACAAGCTTATCTTAACCCATCCCAAGTATCCCTGCCGATCCCAAACGTATTTTGCGCCCATCACACACTATGACCCATCCCAAGGTATCCGCTGCCCATTACAAGTATCCCTGCCCACCCCACTGCTGATCCTACCATCCGCACAGCAGTGCAAACGCTTAAACCATTTTTAAAAGTTTCCACAAGTTTATTTACAAAATAATGTAAGCAAGTGTGTTAGCAAAGATAATCTTTATTAACTCAACAAACTGTAAAGAAAATGACCGTCGAAGTGTCCAAATAAAGTCTCAGGAGCACCGTCTCTGAGCTTCTTCTCTGTCACTCAGAATGTGCCCAGTCCAGGTGAAGCGTCCAGGTGCTGTGATAGCTGTGCTGTGTGTAGTCTGTCTGAAGAAACCGCGC
Source organism: Laticauda laticaudata (assembly GCA_004320025.1). NCBI lineage: Eukaryota > Metazoa > Chordata > Lepidosauria > Squamata > Elapidae > Laticauda > Laticauda laticaudata. The sequence continues at coordinate 5,253 of BHFT01018877.1, read as the reverse complement.
ACTGGGGTCGCTGTCCCCGGAGCGACGACAGCGGGACGGTTGTGTTCCGGCAAGATCTCAGACAACTGGCTCAGCCCTGATGTTAGAAGCTCCTTCCTCTGCACCATGGGGTGTCAAGCCAAGTAGTGCGACAGAGTTATGAAAGCGCGGCTTGGCTGTGGGGGGGAGGGGTTGTGTGGGCTGTCTGGTCTGCAGCTGGGTGAGGACTCCGGTGGGTGGCATCGCGTGATATGGGTGGCATCAGTGGCGTTGTGGCATCAGTGCATCGGTGGCATGGGTGCATGGAGTGCATGGGTCGATGGTGGCTCAGTGGAACCTGTAGGCAACTGGTCATCCAATGAATCTGTGCCTGGACTGGGAAGGGCTGCTGCCTGTGCTGCTGGACCTCCTGGTAGCCATAAGCCCTGGTAGGTGAGGGCCTGTGGAAAGCCTTGGAATGGGAGGACATCACCGGGTGGAGGAGCACACCTGGACTGGGGTGGAGCATGTTCATTCTGTCTGGAGGGTGTAAGCATTCGGTGTCTCTGTCTTCACCACTGTCGGGGGTTCACCTGTCTGAGGGTCTGGTTGACATAGGTGAGGAAAGGCTTCTGTTGGAGGATGAGGAGTTGGTGTGGACCGCGGAGAGGAATATCTATGCTGCTCCTGATGTGCTGCTTATCTCACGCAGACAGGTGTTGCTTGCCCTCCTGTTGGCTCTCTGCCTTTCTGTGGACGGTGGAGCTGGGGTGATGCGGGTAGGACTGTTGTGGGTGCCATCTTCCTTTCTCCCACTGCGCAGGGGAGTCCTCCATGCATCCCGCCACGTTAGAACAGTGTCCATGGTTTCCTCATGGCACCGCTCACAACACCTGCCTGGGACAGGAGCTTGACTCTCGCGGTAGAGGGACTGGCGTCTCAGCAGGGCTGCCTGAGGAGAGGGGTGTGAGAGGGCTGCTTGGCTGTGGACTCACCCTCAGGAAGTGCACTTGGCCATGGCGCTAGGTCTTCTCTGTCCGTCAGCTTGACCGCGCCTGCGGAGATTTCTGAGTGCCAGCTTCCGTCAGTGTGCATTGCTTCCACAGCCAGGAGCACCTCCGGAAGTGTAGCCCAGGCTCTCCGCCTTCCTCTCTCCAAGCAGCCTGCTTCCTTTTGGGGTCTCCTGTAAGCCTTTGTCCTTCCGCCATGATAGTGCTTCTCTCTCAGCGACGTCAGCACTCATCCCACTTGTCCTCCTCGACTGATTTGTCCTCCTCTCCCGGTTCTTGCAGTATGCCTCTCTGCCTCCCTTTGGCAGACCACATGGTCTTCATCGAGGGGCTTCCAGCGTTTTAGGGGGTGCTCCTCCACACCCCAGCGCGCAGCAGCACAGCAGGATCTCATCATCATTCACAGCAGCGCGAGCAGCCAGCACCAGCAGCAATCATCAACTACATCCGCAACAGCAGACCGCTGCAGGTCGGAGAGAGAGTAGCGCCATGCCAGCGCCAGCAGACCAGGGACGCCAGAACGAGGAGCGGAGCAGGACTAGGACACGACGGACCAAGCAGGACGAGCAAAACCAGGGAGACGAAGCGACGCAGCAGAGCGAGAAAGACCAGGAGCACGAACGGACGAGCAGACCAGCAGGCACGAGCGGACCAGCGGCAAGAGCAGCTCGCAGGTAGAGCACCGCAGCAGAAGCACCACCCGCCTAAAGCAGCATCAGCAGCTCCTCCAGAGAGCCAGCAATCAGCAGAAACCCACACCAGAGCAGCTCAGCAGAGTAAGCCGAGAGAAGACATGCCCTAGCCATCAAGCTCATCAGCTCCTCCAGACAGAAGGCAGCAGAAGCCCAACCCAGAAGAGCAGAGCCCTGCTACAAGCCCAGCAGGAAGCAGAGATGAGGCAGGGGTGGGAGGCGTGGCCCTGTCCTCTCCAGGGCTGCAGCAGGATGGAGCTTCCTCTTCTTCCCATGATCTGTGGGGTTGCTGGCTGGCAGCAGGGGCACGCAGCAGCAGGCTTAAGAGAAGGCTGGGAAGGGGAGGAGCAGGCCGCAAGGCTGGCAGTGCAGGCTGGCAGGGAGGCGGAAGGCGTGTGGCAGCAAGGCTGCAGCAAGGCTGGCAGGCAGGCAGGCTGGCAAGGCAGTAGATGTGTCTGGCAGGTCTTTCCTCTGAATGGTACCTGCTTTGGAGTTGCCTCCCTTTCTAAGATACCGCGGGGCTGATGCAATGCATCTCCCCCGCATTGTGCAGTGAATGCTAGAATCCGCTAGCATCCGCTAGGCTTCGCTTTACATCCGCTAGGCATCCGCTAGGCTTCCGCTTTGCATCCGCTTCATCCGCTAGGCTTCCGCTGTGCATCTGCTTCATCCGCTCGGCGTCTGCTCTGCATCCGCTGTATCCGTTCCACGTCTGCTTTGCTGCGGTCCCCTGGAAGCCTTGCGGATGTGCCATCCACTTCCATCTGCTAGGCTTCCATGGGGCATCCGCTTTCCATCCACCCTGCGTCCTCCCCCCGTCCTTTCCTTTCCGTGTTATCCGCTCTAGTTATGCAAATTTTTGCCCCTTTTGAGAGCGGATAACAACGGATGGAACCTTTTTTCTCGTCCGCTGTGTCCTTTTTACAAACGTTTTGCATCCGTTGGCCAGTGTGACAGGGCCTTAAGTTCCCGCGAAAAGTTAAGAAAACATATATATATATATGTTTGTGTGTGCGTGTGTGTGTGTATAATGAGAGATAGGCTGGAGAGAGAGAGGGCAGGAGGACCTGACATTTGAAGAAAAGTAAGACTCATTATTACAAATAGAAAGAAATATAGCAAATAATATATTTAGTATTTAGAACAGAAGTGGACTCCCTCATTCATCTGTAACCTGATTTATTTTTTATAAATTATTTCATTATTACAGCAGTTAAAGTTGGAAAAAAATGATTTGGGCTAAACATCTCAATAAAGTTATTTAGTTCTTGTTGCTATTTATAATTAACATGATACAAAAACTGAATTAATTTTTCCAGTGGCCATGATCCCTTAGAAATTGAGAAAAAATATTACACATTGTATCTTGGATAGTTTCACTCTTTGATAGATTTGGAGCTAAAATTAAAGATGACTGTGAAATTAATTGTTCATTATTTAAGAAAACAACACATTTTTGTGGTCAAAAGCAATGGCATTTCAACACTTTATACTATTGTGTTTTTTCACCTTGAAATATAATTAAACTTGGAGACACAAAACACATGGCTCTAAGAGTGAGAATCACAATTTTATAGTTTTTGAAATAATTGTTATGAACAATACAATATTTGAAGTGGCTATATATTTTAACAATTGACTTATGACCTGCATACCTTCTGTTCTCCTGCATACATTCTCCTGCATACCTTCTGTTTCACTATGTTCAGAATTTTTTTTTTCCATGAACTGGAGTAGGGTGAGGTTGAAACTGGTTATGTGGGGTACATGCTGAGGTGCCAGGTTGTTTTTGGGGTCTCTATGTAATTTTATTGTGTTTTGGTTTTTATTGCTATTGTGAGCCACCAATAGTACTGCATCCAGTTTTGGTCACCACGCTATAAAAAAGATGTTGAGACTCTAGGAAAACGTGCAGAGAAGAACAACCAGAATGACAGGGAGACATGATAGCAGTGTTCCAACATTTGAGGAGTTGCCACAGAGAGGAAGGGGTCAGGCCATTTTCCAAAGGACCCGAAGTCCAGACAAGGAATAATGGATGGAAATTGGTCAAGGAGAGATTGAACCTCGAAATAAGAGAAATTTTCTGACAATGAGAACAATGAACCAGTGGAAAAGCTTGCCTTTGGAAATTTTGGAAGCTTCTTCACTGGAGGCTTTCAAGAAGAGACTGGACTGCCATCTGTCAAAAATGGTGTAGGGTCTCTGCTTGGGCAGGGGGTTGGACTAGATGCCCTACAAGGTCCCTTCCACCTCTGTTAATCTATAATATAGTTGTATTATTTAAAATTGGGGAATCTTATAAATATTTTAAAGGAATAAATGAATCAATATGCAACTAATGTCTTGAGTTCTATTTGTCTACCTGAAATTACTGTTAGAAGTCATACCAAGACTTGTTGGAGTAAAGTTTTATCAGCATGTAGATGATACAACCTTGCCTTTGTGGATTTGTAAATGGTAAATATTACTTTTAATGTGGTGAGAGCTATCTAGAAAAGGTTAACTCTGAAAGGTGCCCTGTAACCATCAAAACAAAGCAAGGATTATACAAAGGCTACCTAAAAGTTCTGCTTTCTTTTAAGGTTATTCCAAAGCATCCATTGTGATCACAAGTGTTCTTTTGTTTTCTAGAATTAATTTAGCAATAAATATCTATGTGTCTTTGGGGGTGGAGAGATATTTAAGGAATCAAACAGATCTTGCTGAATTAAAGTTACAATTCCAAGCAGGTTACATTTTCTTTAAATTATTCAAATCAAATTAATTCTGTGGGACATTATTTCCATTATCTCATAGCTAAAAGTTATGTCCCTGGGTGAATTCCAATAGGTACAGCTGTTTAAAGGCAAGCCAGAGGATGAACTGGCAATCAAAAAGTTTCAGAAAATTTGGAATTCAATTTCTTCCACAGTTCCAGACCAGAGTCAGCAATTTAACAACATGCAATGCAATCCAATTTGTCTCTTTTATCCTTGTGAAGGTAATGCAGATGGCCCTTCTTGTTTGTAGGAATTCTCTTCCAGTTTAACTATTGCAGAAAATGAAACCATGAATATTGAGCCCTCGAAAAACATACTTTTTAATTGCACACCAGTTATTTTGTGCTCAATTAATATGCACACAGAGGAAGGCTAAAACTTTTCTTCCCAAACAGAACTATGTGCTCGCACGCATATGTCAAATTCTTTAGTGCAGCAAAACCCAAAAAGGTGGTCTAGTTTCTTTCTCGTTGGTTGTGCAATCCAAACCACAGGTGATAATCAAGCAAACTTACCTGTAAATACTATAGTATCATATACAGTGGTGCTAAAGCTCAGGAGACATTTTGTAATCATGTCCTTTGTCTTCAGCAAAAATAGTATGGCCTATTGTATCCTATTTTCTCCACAATTTGTTTTCTTTTTATGGCCCTTTAACCCCTTGTTTTGGGGTGAAGTTGGCAACTGAATTAAGCTGAGCATCAACTAGCGGATGCCCTCCCTGATGCCAATGCTGAGTTTGCAGCATAGTTGCACCTTGAAAGCAAGTACCAATTTTAAAAATCCATTTAACTCAACATTCATGTTAATTTAAGGCCCGGTCCCACTGCA